>JBBPNP010000004.1:0-217731 GCA_038090955.1 Xerocomellus intermedius
GGGGGGGTGGTGGATGTGGGGGCCGGAGTAGAGGTGGGAGGAAGGGAAGAGGACGGCCTGGGTTTGCAGCGACCGGATGCGCTGGAGGAGGAAGCGTCGCTGCGCTTGCGCTTGGCAACGGCGTCGTGGCCGCGGACGTGACGGGCGACCTGGGCACGATCGGCGGCAAGGGCGTTGACGTGCACGGGAGCGGAGGAAAGAGCGAGGATGGCGACGGAGGCGAGGGCGAGGAGGTTGAGCAGCTTGAGAGCGGGCATTGTGGGTGAGGGAGAGACGGAGAGAGTGTGGGCCTTAAAAAGAGAGTGAGCCCGTCACGGTCGGGAGAGAGATATGAACGCACTGTAGTAACCATCGGACGGATTATATGGGATCATGTTACGTAACAACTCGCACGGACCTGGACGACAGCGGCGACGACGTGGACGACGACGACGACGGGGGACGTCGAGTTTGGAGTGATGCTGGTATGAATGTCATGGAAACATAATCCGTGTGTTTGTTTGCGTAATAATACATTCCATACAAAAAGGGCCGCGTGCCCGCTAAACAGCTCTTTTCTTCAACCTCCAAGTTTGACACGAAGAATCGGTTCATCCATCGTTCATCCCCCAAAGCTCCATAGTTCATCTCTCAAAATGTCCGATGCCCAAGCCGCCCATGTCACTGAAAACGGCGTGCCTCCGGCTGCGCAAGACTCCCTCATCGAAGAAGCTCCCGGTTTCAAGGTACTCCCCCCAGATCCGCACTCTCATTGCCTCATCCTGTCCCTTCCAGGTCTTCGCTGGAAATCTTGCGTACTCCACCACGGATGAAGGGCTGAAGACTTTCTTTGCGCCCGTACAAAGCGACATGTATTTCCCTTCCTCTCCTTCCCTCCCTGCCCCCGCTCATCCGCCCCAGCATCGCAGTACAGGTCATCCTGCGCGGTATGCGCTCCGCAGGCTATGGCTTCGTTGCCGTGTCCAGCGCAGAGGCTGCCCAACAGGCAGTCGAGGCCCTCAACGGACAGGAACTCGATGGCCGAAAGGTCATCGTCGAGATTGCCAAGCCAGCCGAACAAAAGGACAAGGAAAAGAAGGAGAAAAAGACCAAGAGACGTCCAGGCAGGCGCGGTGCCAGGGCCGTACCCGGCGAAGTAACCGAGGCCGAGGCGTATGGCGACGTCAAAACGGACGACGTGGCTGCTGCTCCCGGTACCGACGAAGCAGCCAAGCCCAAGAAGAAGAAGAAAAAGACCGCTGTATGTCGCTTTTTCTCCTTCCTCGTTGCCTCGCCCTTCTCATCACTCCCCTTTAGCGTAAGCCAAAGCGCAAGGCCGCTACTCCTGCAGAAGGCGAGGAACCAAAGGATGCCGAAGATGCACCTCCCACTGAAGATGCAACTGAAGTCCCTCCCGCCAAAAGACAGCCTCGCGCAAGAAAGCCCAGGGTACCACGTACCTCCCGCCCAGCCGGCGAAGACCCAGTTGGCGAACCCTCAAAGACCATGCTGTTCGTCGCCAACCTTGGCTTCAACATCGACGACGAGGGTTTGTCCGCCCTCTTCACCGACGCCGGCATCAATGTCGTCTCTGCCCGCGTGGTTCGCAGAAAGTTTGGACCTCCGAGGAGGAGCAAAGGTTATGGCTTCGTCGACGTTGGCAGCGAAGAAGAGCAAAAGAAGGCCATCGAGGCCATCGAAGGCAAAGAAGTCGGAGGCCGTGCCATTGCTGTCAAGATCGCCGTCAATGCCACCAAGGAAGAGGAAGCTGATAACGCCGGCCCCGAGGCCGACGCTCCAGTGTCCTGAATGTGCTCATGCGATCATAACCCCAGATCCCCCCCTTGGCTTCATTCTTATTTAACCCACACTCCAGTGCCAGTTTATCGTGACTTAGTATTTGTTCTTTTGCTAAGTTTTCCGCGATTTTCACAAGTCAAGTAACCCATTCCCCGTATCGGCGGTCTGGTACTGTTTTCTTCCACAAACTTGTAGTGTCGCTTTGGTCAACCTGATATGCGACCTGCTACGTACTTTCATGGCTATTGACGACCCTCATGCCCACATGAAAATTTGATGGTGTAAGCGTGTGATGTTTGTTCGCCCATGTTTGATCATGTCAGACGAGGAGGACTACCTGTCTGACAAGTTCCTTGTCGAGGCTGTTGCTTCGTCCTCTCAACCAAAGACCTATGCTCAAAAACGCCAAGAATCCTTGAAACAGGGTCGCATCAAGAATGAACAGAACCGACTCAAGAGTCGTCGCCAGCGCGAGCAAGAATCCAGGGAAGAGGGTCTCCGTAAGAGCCTCTTTGAGCGCGCGAAAGAAGACAACGAAGGGGGGGAGAACAAGGCACTGGGGATCATGCTCAAAATGGGTTTCAAGATGGGCCAATCTTTGGGTCAGAAAGAGGGCTCGCCAGCCCATGAGGGTAGCTCTTCCCCGGGCCCCTCAGAGAACGATGTAAAAGAATCTTCCGAGCCCACCGAACGACGGAATATATCATCGGATTCATCACACAGAGCCGAGCCGCTCCCCCTGAACGAATGGACAGGTTCGTCGTGATACATATCATCCTACGCTCTGATCCATCTTGGTCGTAGGCAAGAAAGGCATTGGATTAGGGAAACGCGCAAGGTCTCCCGGTGCTTCCGATCGCCTGGCAAAGATGGCAAAGATGGCGGAAGACGCCAGCAAAGAGAGCTTCCGAGACTTTGCTCGTCGGGAATACGAAGAAAGGCGCGCAGAGGCCCGTCTCGCGCCTGCACAACGGACATGTACGACCCTTGATGAAATGGCCGGAATCACGGTCAGTGACTTTGCTTGTCTTGGATCGTGGCGAATGTTCAAGTCCTTCTGCCAGTTCAACGTTCTCTGGCTCGACCCGACTGAGGCGGACTCCGTCCCCAAAGGGCTGACGGATGCCCTTTTGGAGTATACACCAGGCATCTCTCTTGCACCCTCAGGAGGTAACGAAGCGGCTCGCTTGCGCGATCAGATGCGCGCAGATGCACTGCAACCCATTACTAGTGACGACGACGAAAACGCGTTGAACGACCACAAGGGGATGAACAAAACACCGCGGCAAGAGGACTTTCCGGTCGAAACGGTCGAAGAGGCTGTATATTTTTTCCGTCTCGGGGTATGCCGCTATGCTTCGTCCAAGACCTCGGACTGACGTTTGCTAACATAGCCTCGAGATCGGCTAAGTTTGGTCCTGGCCTACCTTCGAGACAAGTATGCGTACTGCTTTTGGTGTGGGACAAGGTACGAGGATGATGGTGACCTGGAGAAACATTGTCCTGGTCCCAATGAAGATGATCACGACTGACATCGAGTATTTGAAAAAGAGCTGCCAAGTCTAAATGTCAGAAGTTGTAAGGAACGCATGCTAATGATGATATACAAATGAGTGTCCAAGGATCGTCGGGTAGAATATACATCCAGTCCATGACAAGGGAAGTAAGGAACGCGTGTATTGGCTAGTTGCCATCAGTGAGAATAGGTAAAGAAAGATCGTCTTTTCTTTGCCATCACATCAAGAACGAAGGGTCTATGATTTGGGCAGAAAGTGCCATCGGTCAATGAGAAATAGGAGCAGGCAAAAGCGATGGTAAGACAATAGTTTCAGGTCGATCGGCATGTACCCGATGAGGGAAGGTTGCTGTTGTCGGAGAATTCTGCGGTGTTCGCCGACGAGCATAACCTGAGATGGGAGTAGTAGCATGTAACTCTCGGGAATTTTTGGCAGATTGCAGGGGCGAAGGTCGGTTTCGACCTGGTGACGAGGACAAGCGTGGGGAGACAGACTGAGGAAGCCCACGTCAGTTCCGCGGATAACGGAGGGAAGTTTAATCGACATACTCTCCGCCCGTTTTCCACCTCTTCAACAGATGGAGTCAGTGATGTAGAGCTGCTCTGTCTAGCAGAGGACTATACATGCGTTTAGAGAAGTAGTTATGACGTTAGGGTGGACTACTCACGCTTGGAGAAATATAAGGCGAAAACCGGACAGTGCGCAGACGGGAGGTGCCGTGCCGCCTGTCTGCGTCTACGTCTCGAGAGATTGATTCGGAAGATATATTGAAGGTTGGTGATGTTGGACTGCAACCTGGATTTGAACTTCCAAGGGATGACACGGAGGAACAGGAGCCCGAGCGAGAACGGGATGTGGTGATGCGGGGTGGAGAGGCCTTGGCATCGTTCTCGAGACCAAGAGAAGCCATGAGTTCGATGAAAGATGGAAGTGCACTAGTCATTTGGGCGGAAATGGGGACGGATATGTGTCACGTCGTAAAAGCGGCCTTGGAGGGAGTAGCGTGGAGGGAGGGCATAGTTATAAGCAAATGGGCGGAGGGGCCCCTTGGAGACGCCCCACGGTTGTCATGCATGAACGGTCGTCAAATCCACGAGCGTAACCTTCCACTGTAGGCGTTGTCCTCCAGCCTGCAGGGCTAACAATAGGAACCTAGACTCGTCGGCAAGGTGATCATCCTCGCCGCACCAATTAACACAGCCTTCGCTGACCGTACCGGTTCCGAACCGGGCGTCGAGCATTACCCTGCGTCAGAAAGAAATTAAAAAATAAAAATAAAAAACAAGAACGGCGACCAAGGCTGTGAAGATAGCGAAGAAAAAACCCACCTCGTTGACATCGTTTGTGTCGTCCTGAGCAACCGAGCACTTGTAGTACCCGTGATTATGGGAATTCCCAACGCACCGTCGCCATAACATGGAACGGGTTCCCAAAGGACAACCGTTTCTGAGCGAGGCCGGGATTAGCGGGGCTGTGCAACGTACAACGTCACGTGTCACGGCGTCACCGCATACAGCTCTCGTTCAAGCAGCCATGAACCAGCCAGGCCAGCCAAACACGTCTGGTGCGGGCGGTGGTTTCGCTCAAAATCCCCGTCAAGAGATGGAATATATTTGCGCAGGTAGCCTACCCCGCTCACACTGGCAGCATTGCATTGTCTGATAACCATCCAAAGATTGTGGTGCTAAAAATGAGATAAAATCAAGGGAGCCCATCCGTTGTCGAGAGTGTGGTCACCGGATCATGTACAAGAAGAGGACGAAAAGAAGTAAGCATCGCCCCTCTCTCTGCGGGTACATGCATTCACGTTCCCGTCAGTGGTCCAATTCGAGGCACGGTGATCATCCCGTCGCTGTCCGGTATCTGAGATTCAAGCCCTCAAAGTCGCTATGCAGTACTGCGATCGCCTATCTGAGTCTACTGACTTTCTTACAAGCCAACCCCATGCATAACGTTTCGCTAGATATGCCGAGGCCAGGGTACAGTACGAGTGGCGGCAATCAGGTGTATGGAATGCGCAATGGTTTATTTTGGAAGAATACCAAGCATATTTCTATGAATGAGGGTTTAAAATTAAACACGACATGAATATTGAATTCTATCCAACTAGTCAAAGTTTCTACTATCAGTATGTACGATCAGTGTGCGGATCCTAGCGACATCTGAATACGAGTATAAACTATACGTGAATACAATGTACTCGCTCCGCTCTAAGACGGAGTACTAGGGGAGGCTATTAAATAGCGACGTTTCTGTACGGTATATATAGAGGAATAATAAGTGGGGATCTGCTCGTGTGACAAAAAAAACCGTCGACACCTCACCACCTCTGTAGCCTTTTGAACCAAAGATTCAAAAAGCAAGTTACAACAATGCGGTCCAGGATGGCGATGCAGCGAGGAGCGACCCTGAGTTTTCTATCCTCTCCAGACCACACCGCCACGTGTTTATCCTTAGAGTCGATACACTGAAACGCTTGTGTCGGCGATTGCGCCACGCTGAAAGAAAAGTGACACTTACAAACATGTCTGTTTCATTTTCTCGAAGTTTCCATTTATACTCCATTCCGGATGCCTTGAACCTCCGGGATCTACTCAGCCACGTCTCAGCACACTATGTTAGCACTGCGGGTTGCAGGAACTTACTGGCCACCATTCTTTGCTTTGCGCAAGTCTTTCACAGAACACTAGAAGCCAGGAAATCACGGTGGTCATGCAAATTACAGGGCGCGATTTACCTCGTCCACGCCAAACCACACCGTAGCGTTGAAACTTGAAAACCATTCTACGTGGCCGGCTGTCTCGAATATCGAGGTATTTAAATTCTTGCGATGGAAGGTCGTTGCGCCCATAGAGTGACCCGTTAGCGGATGCGAGAACTGAAGAAGGACGTTTCAGCGTCATACCGTCAAGGCAAAAGGTAGGAAGGCGAAAAGCTACCTTGTAGAGCTCCAACTCCTGCACGGCATTTTCTAGCACCTGTAACACGCGAAAGGTACGCATGTCCGTACTATTATCGATATTGGAAACAAAACGGAGTACAACGTCAGAGTCGGCCATATCAAAGTGAGTGGAGAGTGGTGTAGAGTGTACAGAGCGGACGTTTACAGGTTTACACTGTGAGTGTGCTGGAGCAGATTGTTTCAGGCAGACGATTTTATGGCATACGTTCGCTTTGAATTAATGGAGACCCGAGATATATGCAGTCCAGGATGATCCGAGTGTAAATTGTTTTAGGAATGAACTCGGGTTAAACGAGGAACTGCGAAATGGATACAGGCTTGTTGACTGTATCGAATCACGCTTCGTTATTTGTACGTGATGCCACGAATGGGCCCTAAATTCAGGAGAAAGGCGAGGTTAGCGAAGATAGACATGTCGGTGGGAATGTTTCCGGGAACCAGAACCATCTTATCATCGCGGAATGAATGCTCACCGTGTACTCTTGATGAGGTCGTAGAAACCATGTCGAATGATATTTTGGTCACCGATGACTGGGCGGAGGTAATAGGATTTCCAGCTGACAACCAAGACGTCGACCCTGCTGACCAGAGTTTGTTCGGTCCTGGGTTGAGTCAAAAGCACATGGGCATATTGACAAGGGAACATCAATTTATCCAAGATTGTGGTCCCACCAGAGGCCCGTCTCAGCGGTAAACGTGAAGCTTTGGCAACCCTTGAAGCGAAGCCTTCAAGTTCGTGGAAAAAAGCACAACCAGAGTCGTGATCAGGTTATAGTTGGGGTTAAAGTTAGCGGCTGGTTAAGTCCGGTTGCAGATAAAATTGACACCCGTCAACCCTGCCGTCGGGTATCGACTGCGGCTCACGTTGATACTATACACACCCTTGAGGCCGCCGTGATGGTAGTAAAAGCAGTCATTGCATCGTTTGCGCAGCGCTAACTTGAATGTGAACTTCAGAGATGTGATGTTCATACTTTGGTCGAGTGCGGTACCGACTATGGAGCACCTTCCTATTATGGTCTGATGAGTTCTTCCTAATGGGGATATCTAAGCGGAGGTTGAAATTAATCTGTGGCAGTGACGCCATGCGATGTGTCAGCCGGTCGGCACTGGACCCGGCAAGGACTCGACTGCGAACATCCAACTGGCTGTGGTCTACCGACGCTGACAAGAAAGACATTTGCGGGCTGTCTGTCTATAGTCTGATTAAAGATTTCTTTAACATCACTCGCGGCTATGCCTGATGACACTCCAAGGAGTCTTTCTGGTGAAGCAGACCTTGTAAGTGTGACCCATTCTGGGCGTGTAATGCATTGATCTTCTTAAATCCTCCACGAAGGACTCGGACAATGACAATCAATCTCTCGCCGAACAAGACACTCGGAGCCTAGGTCCAGGAAAACCAGGAAGAAAGAAAAACCCAAAGTGAGTCTTATCCCCCGAGCATGCGCTGATGTTCATTTCCGAAGCTCTCAAGCCGCTCGGAGAGACCAGAACCGCATAGCTCAGCGGGAGTTTCGCCTCAGAAAACAACAGAGGGTGCGCTATCTGGTATAGTGATACCAACCACTCCTCGCTGAGGTAGTTGCGGCCATCTAGATACGTGACCTCGAAGCGCGCGTGGAGCTTCTTTCTGGCTCTCAGGATGAGGCATTCACCGATCTGCGAGCTATGCTCAGGGGTTCGTAATCATGTCTTTGGTGCTTTGACGTTGGCCTTCATCCCCGTTCCCAGACCTCATGGCTGAAAATCTGACTCTGCGTAATTTGCTCAAGAGTGTTTCTGGATTTATCGCCGAAGGGAGTGGTGGTATGATACAGAAACTTGGTTTTGAGATGCACGAATGGACTGCGTTCCTCGACAAGGCGGAGACGGACACCGCTTGGGACAGCTTTCAATCACGCAGACAATCCAAAAAAACAACACAGTCGTCAAATGCAATGTCATCAATGTTGGGTCCACAATCCAGCACTTCAAAACGGCCACTTGAAGACGATGCTTCCAGCGGTAATCATTTGAAGAAATCCAGAACTTTGAGCGGTGACACTTCCATGGAGCGGCCCGACAGTTATCACCTCCTGATGCCAATGAGCTCCACCGTGCCCCCTCATCCGCCGGCACCTTCGATGTATCCTTCGGCCGCACGATCGTCACAAGAAAATATGTTCTCAGATGTACTCCGTAACGGTCACGCAAACTCGCCTGTCTTCATGGCATCCACTCCCACTGGCACCTCTGCTCATTATACCACCCCTTCGACCTCTAGCACATATTCGTCATACATGCCGCCAATTGGTATCGGTGTTGACCAGGGAATGAATTCTTTACCTTATCCATCCAACAAGAATGGGGCTGTAGCCTCCCAGCAGCGTATCCTTCCTACCCCACAGAATGACGAACCGGATGATGAGGAAGGATCGTTACTGGAGTTGCGAGATCCCAAAAGGATTGAAGCCTTAAAGCTCATCAAGTATGCGACCCCTCAGGGTTATATCCGCTTGCAACTTAACCCTGCTTTTTTTTAGGTATCATCTCGAGAACTACATGAGAAACAGTGCCTACTGCTTGCCCGCTTCCCTGCGTCCTACGCTGGTCCAAAGGTAGAATTTCTCACTTTCTGTCTGGTCTGTTTGATGATCGATTTGCTTTAATAGGACAATCAACCACGGTGGGTTTCTATGTCTCTGTCGAATGACGTACGGTTCCTGACACACATCAGAAAGTGTCATTGACCGCATTGTTCATCCTGGATTACGAGACCGTATTATCCTGCTGCGAGGTCAGGGGCATGGTTTGTGCTGCGGATTGATGGACTGATGTTGTTTCAGGCCAGTTCTCCTTGGCGGATTGCCTTTTTGATTACAAGAAAGCTATAAAATTACACGGCGACGATGTTCTTGCACAAAGCAACTGGGAGCTGGCAGAATGGTGGTTGCGAAAATACTCGTTAGTATCCTCTTTGCATTCATCGCGGCTGCTGACTTTTTTGGACAACAGGTACTTGGTTGAGAATACCACGCTGAACATATGCAATCGCTGGAGGCGAGAACGAGGCGAGAGTGAGCTTACAATGTCCGATATTGGTGCCCAGGGTGACTCGCCCACTTCTTAAGTTAATATCCTGTTCCCTGTATTCTACTGAGAGTCTAGCTACCTTTTCAAAGGGATGGATTTGGGATGGATAATATATACACGCTTGTACCTCGAAACCCCCCAGATACCATCGAGGAAGTACGAGATACTCGTGGCAATCCTAATGCAGGTGTTGTCAAATACATTGTTTTGTCTGAGGAACACACGAACGAACTGATATGATCGATCACCAAGAAGCTTTCTTGACACCTGGTATCTCGTTGTTCAATGCCTTTAGCCGGAATTGAAACTATGGTGTCTGAGTGAGAAGAACCGGTCAGCGGCTGAGGTGCTCAAGGACCTACCCTACAAAGGCCAAATTCGCTCATAACGCCCCGCCCTCGTCCAGACTCGGCGCATCGGTTAACCACGGACGTCGGACGAGCGTACCTCCCAAAAGAGTTGAGTTGCAACTGGGCTTGGTGGCGGACGTGGGGCGGCAGTGTCTCGTTGCGGGCGACATAAAGATATGCTCGGCGCATGACCTCGCTCTCCATGACGCCGCTGCGTGCTTTCATGTCCCGAAGGACGCGAATGTTTGGACGAAAGTTTGGCATGTCGGCCGGTGTTGAGGGCGGATCCGAGTGAACACTGAAATCTGGGTCGACTCGGAGACAAACAACAGTCAACTATAACAAGGTCGGCCTTTCGTTCGTCACACCACCGCCCAAAAAACGTTTGTGAGGCGTGGCTATGGGGAGAGTGTGGGTAGGTCCCCGCTGGCTAATGCCGCATCCCACTACTGCTGTTCATGATGCTGATCACTGTCTGTGCAGCCCTAGAATGCCAGGTATTCTTCGTATGACACATCGGCAGCGTCGCACAATCATCTCAGCCCTCTTTGGGCTCACTTTCTTTGCCTCGGTTTTGACCGTTTCTGCGTCGAACGTTTTACCATGCCCTGTGCGGCCCGACCGAAACTATCACGCGGATAGTGGACGGAAAGCGCGAGGAGGCGGATCACCAGCGGTCGTGGAGAAGAGGCCCAGACGCTGGATACAAGAGAGGGCTGTTACCGAGCATTGACTTTGTCTTCATCATTATACGCCAAGCATTAATTTACGGTTTGAGCATCCCATCTCTGGTCCCAAGCGGTGCTGCGTCGGTTGGTCTAACTGATGCTGTCGGGATGGTCTGATCGAGTATAAAAAACACGGTGGTACAGTTCCGTGATGGTCTGAGGGTATATACTTGGTATTACAATGCAAATTTCCGTGTAAAGGTATCGCAGTGATAGTGGATGAGAAACATGCGCGAAGGTGGTCACTCCACTGCTCCAGATCTGTCATCTTCACTTCGTTGTTGACGGTAATATTCCTCCTGTTCTTGCTGTGTTCCTCTAGAAAACAGCATACCACATGAGTAGCTGTGCAGGAATTAGGGTGCTGAACGAAGACGCACGGAAGAGGATGCTCCTCAATGGGTATACAGGCAATGAATACGAGAACATTAATCGCGATCTGAGAAATGAAAACCACACGCAATGCCGTTGCATATGACTCTATCGCAGCCTTCCGAAGAGAAGGGGCAAGGTCTGGAATCGAACTGATCGAGTGCCTAATAATGCGCATAATCCCGTCAATCCAACACACGTGGGCGGTGTTCGAGGACTTTCTCACCGTATTTCGTCTATGATCTGGGCAAAGGGGAGGGTGTCAGTATGCAAAAGAAGCCGCCATATCAACCTCGCCGCTGACATCTGAAGATCCAGGTCCCGTAATTCGCCTCTTCAACTGATGAAGCAGTACGCTCTGGACCAACGCGCCTGACAAACTAACCCCAAGAACTTGACCCGTGGTGCGAAATAGATATGTGACTGTGTGGGCAATCAAACTCCCCGTCACACCTGTGAGAAGGTGAAACTCACTTCCGGTGGCTACAGCCATGTCTTCTTTGTAAACGCCCGCGATCATCGCCTACGTGGCCCAAGCATAAGATGAAGGGCAATAAATGGTCAAATACTCACAATCAACGTGGTCGTTATGAGGCTGGCCATTCCAAATCCTTGTGGCACGATGTCGAGCCATAGGTGGAGGGTTGACGTCTTGTCATTCCACAAGGCAGCGAGCACGCTTGCTGATATGCAGAGCGCAGCGGAACCCAGAGTGAGACTGTACAATTTCCCGGTTTTACGCATCCACCTGGATAGCCCAGAATTAAAAAAAAAAAAAACCTTGCTAGCAAGGACAAGACTGACCAGCCAGCTACCATGCTGCCCATTGATAATGCGGCCTAAAGCAGGTGAGTCCCGAATCGTGGAGAAATAGGGAGGACATACGGAGTGCGGTAACAAATGGAGCCCTGTCGGATTAGGTCAGAGCACGAGGGTTGACAGCAACTCATTCTGCTTACCGGCGTTTGTAGATGAATTCAGCCTGACCGCAGAGAAGTACAATGGTACGTTATAAAGCTGCGGAAGAGGCAAAGATCGACACGGGGGAAACATATTCATTTGCTGACACACTAACCATAGAGAATGCAGTCATTGATGCCATGAGATTGGCCAACGCAACGGCCAATGGTGTACGCTGCGATATTAAACGTAGCGGCATGACAGGATACGGCGCCCAGTGCGCCTCGACATTCACGAATGCCACCCCGGAGATACCGCTGATCGTAAGCAGTCCCCATATTAGTGGATGCGACCACGGCAGTTCTTCTGTGGTTTTGATACTGAATGCAGATAACATGCATGCAACAGAAACAACCAATGTGAAAGAGCCGAGGAAATCTATACGACTAAGTTTCGAAGATGTGCCTTCGTTGGCGACGGCATCAGGTAACTTGATGTTGACCTTGAGCACGACTAGAATAAAAGAGATGAGTAATAATGGTGCCTATCCGAGAAAGGTAGATCAGCCTGTTTCTCCAGCCTTACGACAGGGAAAGAAGATCACCTGCAAGAGGAAAGCTGCGCGCCTGGGTTGAAGGTAAGTAAAGCGACGAAACTGCAACTACTGATGCACCTACCATCCCCAGGTATCATTTATCCATCCTCCGATGGGACCGCCCAAGCCTGCTCCAAGGCCGAACAGGCTGAGGCAATATTTCGAGGACTGATGCTGAACCGTGGAACGGAATGACTTACATATTTGTCATTCCTTGGTAGAGTCCTCTATGTTTTCTGGGAATGTATTTAGGTGAACCGATGGACAGGTGATGAACTGGCACTCACAATGGCACAAGATCAGTGATAGACACACTAGTGACTTTGAAGATGTGAATTTTGGGTGGAACGGACGTGCGTGATGAACCGACCTGTCATAACACTTGATGACGAGTGAGTGATGGTGAACTAGTAGTGGTGATTGAGGAACGCACCCGCCTCCGCCCATACCAGCGATGGCTCGGGCGAGAATGAGCGTTTCCATTGAAGGGGCGAGACCACAGGCGATTGTGCCAGAGCCTGATATGGATTAGGAAGAAGATGTTCCTAGCGAGATCTGCGACACGGACCGAATAGAGTCAAGGCGAGAAGCATTGCGCCCTTCCGTCCCAAAATGTCTGATAGTCGACCTGATAAGAGTTTAGAGGCAGGAGGAGGAAATTGATCGTAGGAGCTAACCATATAAGGGGGTGAAGCAACAGACGGAGAGGAGGTAAGAAGTGCCGAGATACGAGGATTGTTCAGACTTGTTGAAGTAGCTCCCGATGGGCGATACGAGTGTGGCTACGACGGTGCCTGTTGGGACAAGGTTGGGGGTGACGCATGTCTGCAGATCCAGGGGAAAGTACCGTCGAGGGCCCCCAGGAACACGGCGCTCCAGAGACCAGAGACAATCCAGAAGAAATTGACCCGTGAAACATCGTTGAATGGCGGGGTGTCTTCCGGGGCGGGTGTGGGGGTGTGGAGGGAGTTGTAGAGAGGGGGGGGAAGAGAGGGAATGAGGAGGGGCCGTGATTCTTTTGAATTGCGGGAGGAAGACATGATGAAGGGATCTCGCATTGACATGGAATATATAACATCGCACTCCTGGCGTCGTTTCACGTCTAACCGTCTCCACTGTCATTCTCCGCGTACATCGGTCGTGGCCCGGCCGAACTTTGTAAGATCCTCTCATTCCCTGGCCTCTGCTCATCCCTCACGCTCACCATCAGCCATTCCATCGTGAACCGCGTACTAACATGCATGCCCCACTCTTCGCACCAGTGCTCACCGAGTGCACCCACGATGACTCTCGTGTGTGAATGTTGTCCCCTCTGGGCGAAATGTCCTCTCCCGACGGACGATGATGCCAACATTTAAACCCCCCTCCGAGAGAAACGGCGCGTGTCTGTCTCTGAGGCGAGGCCATCGTCCCGTGACTTTAGCCACCACATTTGTGATCCGAGTCTACTCAGACATGTCATGACAAGCCACCTTACAGCATCACCTTGCCATCCACGGTACCGTTCTCATGAGGACGGGAACATCCTGCCGGAATGGCTTAGCGTGCTCCTCGCGCCAAATCGCAGGGCTATGGGCCTCAAATATAACAGTCGGCGTACCCAAATTGGCTTGCGACAATTTCCTGTCACAGGGCAGTCACGAGACGATTAGAAACCTCATCCATCGTTCTGGTCATTTGCCCTGTGAGCGGGACCGGTATCCGCACGGGGTGCATGCGGGGTGCCATCGAGTCCAATAATTGCCTTGGAAACCTATTATCAAGCGCTCAATGGATCGGTCAACTCCGTCCCGGACAAGCTTGCTCTATGGCCTGGTGAACCGTTTCCGACGACTATCGACAAATTCGGACTGCGCATCCGAACCTCGTGATCAAGGCCTCGATTATCTACCGCCTGCCTGAATGGCGCTTGAGCGGGGTGAGTCGATTCGACTCCTGTGCAGGTTTGTATGGTTCAATTGATTCCGTCATTCGTCCCTCGGCTTGTACGGTGGGCTGCAAATGGGGATTAAGTGGTTATGTGCGTCTATTGAGCCAGTGCGGAGTTCGTTATGGCGACTGAAACGTCAAAAACCATCAAAAAAAAAGGATGATGGTGAAGGGTGTAAAATGAAGTGGCATTTGCCGTCTGACTAAGCTACGTTTTTCTATACAGCCAGTATGGTGGCAAGGAACAAGTTGGTGCCACAACTTCGCTTACTTTGCCGGAAAACATTTTCTTCACTTCTCCGTCTCCCGCTCCTTTGTGCGGGTTCTCGTTCTCCCGCGAGTTCTCTGCTGTCCAGCGAGGCGATCGAGGATCCCGGATCGACAACCAAGCCGCAGCCGCTGAACGTTCAACTTCATCATGCACTCATCGTCACCGCCCTTGTCCCCATCGCACTCCTCTTGGAAGTCTGTCTTTCGTTTGCCAAGTTCGTCGAAGAAGCAATTGCCAAATGTCAACGGTATTCCTGCTCCTGATCGTCCTGCCAGGTGCATCTCTTCCCCCCTCACCGCCAAACTTTCGTCCGGACCACCACCCAGCCCATCGCTGACGCCTTCAACACCGTTGTCCGTCGACCAACGTTCTTCCTACAACTCCTCCAAGACGCAGTCCAGCGAGTCCAACCCCGGCGGAACCCCAAAATCCTCGTACCTTGTGCCTGACTCCCGAGGTTACCCAAGCCAAGCCCAACAGTCTGAGCAGCAGCCACATGCTCAGATTGACATGATTGCTCCACTTCATGCTCAACCACGCGTGAGGACAAAGTCGGAGAAACAACGCATCAACCTCAGTCGCGCTCCTTGTTTCCCCGCAGGCAGGTCCCAGACTGCCGATCCGTCCCAACATTCTTTTGTACTCCCCTCGGGACATGGTCCTTCAGCAAGTCGTTCAGGACCCTTGTCACCCCGAGCAATGGGTGCATCCGCCACTCGTTTCATTCGTCGTGTCGCCTCTGCTCCCAATGCCAAGCATCTCTTCTTGTCTGGTTCGCGGTCAGCTGCGCCGACCAAGAATGGTTTACTTGCTCCAGCAGATGTGATACCCCCGGTTCCTGGTGGTCAATCTAGCATTTCGGAGTACGGCGATGATTCGTTGGAGACTATTTCTTCGGGGTCATCAAGGGGCCGCTCGACGAGACACGAACGATACCCTGCCCATGGAACTCCAAAGACCCGGATCGCAAATCCGACTGCGGATGGGCCGGGCAAAGTTGCTTTTCGACGAACTTACTCGAGTAACTCTATCAAAGTTCGATCCGTATGTTTCCTCCCTTTATCTCCATCCCCTTCAACGACAATACGTTCTTCGGGCAGGTGGAGGTTGGCCCTTCGAGCTTCCTCAAAATCAAGATGCTAGGCAAAGGCGACGTTGGGCGTGTCTACCTGGTCAAAGAGAAGAAAACGGACAAGTTGTTTGCCATGAAAGGCATGTCCAATCCGACCTTACTTTTGCTAGTATTTTACCTACGATTTCAGTGCTCTCAAAGAAGGAGATGATAGAGCGGAAGAAGATTAAGCGAGCATTGACGGAGCAAGAAATCCTCGCTACTTCTAATCATCCCTTTATAGTGACGCTTTACCATTCCTTCCAGTCAGAGCAGTACTTGTACTTCTGTATGGAGTACTGCATGGGCGGGGAATTCTTCCGTGCCTTGCAAACCCGTCCGGGTAAATGTCTTCCGGAAGACGGCTCACGGTTCTACGCTGCCGAAGTAGTCGCCGCACTAGAATATTTACATCTCAATGGATTTATTTATCGCGACCTGAAACCCGAAAGTGCGTCCAATTTCTAATTATGTCGCCGCACTTACGAGTGTGTTACTGTACACTTGACAGACATATTACTTCATCAATCCGGGCACATCATGTTGTCAGATTTCGACCTGGCCAAACAGTCGGGACATCCAGGGGGACGACCCGCCACCATTCACCAGTCAGAGCCAAACGGGGTACACGTCTCGCGTCGATCATGTGATAACCTTTGTAACGCTCGCCCTCTGCTTCTAGGTCCCTATGATCGATACGATGTCTTGCACGGCTGATTTTAGGACGAACTCGTTTGTCGGAACCGAGGGTCAGGATGCTGCGTGCTTTGTAGAAGGTGTCTGACACTTGTGCTTCGATCTGCAGAGTACATTGCACCTGAGGTGATTGCTGCACAAGGACACACTGCTGCCGTGGATTGGTGGACTCTCGGCATCCTCATTTACGAGATGATCGTAAGTCGACATTATTCATGTTGCCGAAGTCGAGTGAGAGATTGCTGATGGACACCCGATTGCGCCTGATTTTCGATCACTGGGATCGGCGAGACAGTTCGCCACGACACCCTTCAAGGGCAAGGAGAGGAACGATACATTTGCGAATATTCGGTTGCTTCCCGTACATTTCCGCGATGCACCGAAGATATCCAGGTACGTCGGTGATCCATATGGGGGTATTACCGCGATGATGAAAACTGTCGGACAGTGCGTGTAAAGATGTCATCGTCCGACTTTTGGACAAGGAAGAGCGAGCACGGTTAGGAAGCAGGAGCGGTGCAAGCGAGGTGAAACATCACAAGTGGTTTGCCAAGATGAACTGGGGTCTTTTGCGTCATACACGGCCACCGGTACGTCAAAGTTGATTTTTGTTGAGGTGTCGACCATACGAACGTCGTGTCGCGCCCTGCGACGATTGATCCTTTTCCATTGAGTGGACCACGTGGCCCCATTTCCCGTTTCATGTGTACGTGGTGGATGTATCCGCTGATGCACCTGTTTGATGTCTAGATTGTTCCAACTGCATCAAATGGGACTGATGCAACCAATTTCCGACACCTGAAGGAGTCGCGCTCACTGCACCTGGAGGAGCAAGGATGTATTGTTGCACCTGGTACGCCTGGCTACGACGACGGGCTAGACTCGCCACCGGACGGGGATTTATTTGGGGCTTTCAACAGCGTCACGATACACTATGATGGTGAATTGTGACGGGTGTGGTCCACGAATGGCATCTGTGAGCACTTTGGATTGCTTTTGTGTAGATTCGGTTTTGCGCCAGTGACCTTGTGAGGGTCGTTTGGCAGAGGTCTGTCGTTTCCGTTTGCAAAGGTTGCTCCCTTTGATTAGACTTGAACACTGCTTGCTTTCTGGAGAAAAAATGCTGGGTTTCACTTGTACTATTTGCATTGCACAGCTACCCCATCTTCTTTTATCGTTACATTTCTTTGGAAGTACTTACGAGGCGAGTGCGCTGCACAAGCTGACCACTGATCGGCCGCCTTTGATGGCGTTCTTAGTGCTATGATACCTGATTACAAACAAGCTATTCTAATTGCAGACGTTGTTGTACATGAGCGGCGAGAGTGACATCTTAGAAGTAGCGATCAGTTGATTCTGGGATCAGTGCAGAACAGAAGTTGATGAGACTGATGAATGATGGAGTAGACCTCGGGAGCGTCGAGACGGGGATGGGGAGACGGACAGGTGAAGCGACGGCAGCGGAGGAGAGGAGGACAGCGGGGGAGGATCCGTGGCGAGATCGGCGGGGAGAGGAGAAGGTGTCGGCGTCGAGAGAGTCGGGGAATATGTAAGCAAACGATCAGTGATGGAGGAGCGGGGAGAGGCGTCGGTGGATCGTCGAGGAGGACCAACTTCCATATCAGGACACGAGTTCGATTTCCATACAGGGGATGACAGGACCCCGGCAAGTGCGAAAGCGAGCCACGGTGGAAGCAAACGAGCCGCGGGCGTGGGAATAAGGGCACAGGCGAGTCGTGGTAGCAGCAAAGAGCGCGCGCGCTGTGGCAGGACGAGGCAGGGGACACGCGGAGGAGGAGGCGATGTGTAGGGCACAGTTGGGCTCGCTGACATGAGATTCAAACTGAGATTCGCCGAAGATGGTGCAGCGGCAACTGGAACGCGATCACATGGAGATCGCGATACAGTACAGTGTGGACGGAGAGTGGCCGAAAAAGGACAAGCCCAGCATGCCTCGGCGCCGAGGGAGTGGCACGGTGGCCGTATTTGGGGGTATAGGTGTTTGTGCGTATTTGTGCAGAGTTTACCGAGGGTGATTTCCGAACGCGGCCGCGGCTTGTGAGGAGGACCCTGGATTACGTAGGGGACCTGAATGGGAAGCTGCGGGAGAAAATGGAGGGAGAGGGAGAGGGGTCACGTAAGAGGTAAATTCGGGGAATATGAATTCTCCACCGGCCTGGCTTTTTATAATATACATAGTCGATCGTCGACTCGACCGTCGACTGCCTCGTCTGTTTGACTTTTTTTCTTTTCTTTTCCAGTCTTCGCTTCTTCAGTACATAGCCCACCCCGTTCAACGCCTTCACCATTCCGTCCCTACGCCCAGCAACGTTCGACATGCAAGACCTCTACGCTCCCTCATATCCACCGCAAAGCCGTCCACAGTGGTCCCGCCCAACGGACCACCCATACCCGCAGATATCCACCGCACCCCCGCCCCTATACCCACCAAGCTCCCCCAACGACTCCCCCAATGACGACCCGTCCCCGCAACCCTCCCTCAAGTCCCACGACCAGCACCAGCCCGCAAAGTCCGAGTCCAAGCCCCAGGCGACCTTTCTCACAAAACTCTACGCGTAAGTCTCGTCCCCCTCTTCCCCCGTCCCCCTCCCGACGCGTCCCCCCCAGCCTCCTCGAGCGTCCAGAGAACCATCACATGATCAGATGGGACCCCGCCGGCGAACACATAATCGTAGAGCGTCCCGAGCAGCTCGCCCTCCACGTCCTCCCAAGCATCTACCGTCAATCCAGATTTGCTTCCTTTTCTCGGCAACTCAACGTCTGTGCTTCTTTCCTTCCCATCGCACCCACCCCTCATGTCGCTTAATTACAGATTTATGGCTTCATGCGCAAAGTGAACCTCCGCAACGTTGACCCAGCCATCGATGATCCCGATGCAAGCACATGGTGTGAGTCCCCCCGCACCGCCTCAAACCTTGCCTCCTTCTGACACAGCCACCAGCACATCCAACCCTCAATCGCCATTCCCCCCCAGAGGTCGTTGCCAATTTCAAACGCCGCGTCCCACCGCGCCTCCCCAAGCCAAGAAAACGCGAGACGCAAGAGTCCCCGACCATCCCCCCACCGCGCTCCGCCATCGGTCCCGGTCCCGTCCCCCTCTCTGTCCCCTCCGTCGGCAACAAGCCCAACTTCCTCGGTGGTCGCGCGCGCGGATTCTCTGCCCCTGGTTCGTTCACCCCCCTCAGCTCGCCTGCTGCTGCAGGCTGGGGAACCTCATACCCACGTGCGGCACTGCCGCCCCTCACGGTTCCCTCAGAGCCTCCCGCCATCTCACAGCACCACAGCATCTTCAACCAGTCGCACAACCTCCAGCCCATCTCCCCCGCAGATGAATCCCCCTCCTCCCAGTTCAGCGCGATGGGCGCCGGCTCTGGCTATACCCACCACAACCCCCAGGTGTCGTCCTCGCAGTACCCTTACACCGAGCAGAGCTGGTCCTTTTCCCCCAACAGCTCCACCTCCAGCCATTCTGGTAGTCTCTCCTCGCTGCTGAACCCCCCGACCACCAATGGGTACGGTGCGCGCCCCACCCCCACCATCAACACCTCTTACGCGTCTTCGTACTCGAACGTGTCCATGCACAGCGACCACACGCCCCCGTCGCTGTCTCCCGACACACACAGCCGTCCGACCACGGGGTACTCGATGTCTTCTGTCTCGTCGTTGCCTTACGAAGAGTCGCCTACCCACCAGACTTACCACCAGAGCGACTACTCTCGTCCAGGGTCCGGTCACCACAGACCCATTTCCCCCACGCTGTCTCGCCCGCCGTCGTCTTCGAAGCAGTACGGGCCCAGTAGCTCGCTCAGGGTGGGGCGGCCCCGACGCCACAGCCAAGCAATGAGTCCTTACCCTTCGCCTTACGAACATCATTCAGAACGGCCATCGTCTTCCCCTCAGCCAGCCGATGAGCAAAACGGAACCATGCCGAGAGTGCGGAGTATGATCCAATTACCCTCTGTCGACCCTTATGGTTTCAGTTCGAACCAGACCGAATTCGCTTACTCTGCCGTCGGTGGCAACCCATCCATTGAATCGATGGATGGCCGCAATGGTTGGGGACACCCCGCGCAAACGCAACGTCCTTCGACGAGCGCTTCCTCGATTAGCGCTGCGTCGCATACGTCTTCCTCCCAGGCAAACACCCCTCCGCTCACGGATGGTTACGGCGGGGCTGAGACGGACATCAACCGTTGTAAGTCACTTCGTCATTCGCTCATGTCTTACGGCGTGGCTTACTGACCAATAGTTGCTTGAAAAGTCTCGCCTGATTTCGGGTTTGTGCCTTTAAATGAACATATCCCTCCGCAATATACCAAACACGACGGGCGGATTATAGACGCCCCGCTGCCTGCGGAGGGATTCTAGAATTGTGGTGCGCGGTTTACGATTGCCATTCCGACCGTCTTCATTCGAACTTGGACGATAACACTCGCTGTTTGCCTTGATCTCACGATTTGCGTTCTTTTTTTTTCTCTCTCACTTGTCGCCTTCTTGTTCGTTTCTCGTTTTATAAGCTTTATATACGAAATCGGAAGAACCCGTCCACTCATTTCACGAAATCCATCATACCCGTCTCGTCGTTTGCATCGCTCTCATACATTGCGTCGTGTATACCATGACTCATCCCATATGTAGTATCACGCTCCATTCACCCCATTTTGATACCTTTTCACTGCGTCTCTCGCTCTGGTTGTTACATACGGTTACCCCGTATACTCGTTACCCAGTTCAATGATATCCTGACTCAACTTGGTGGCGTATAAACGGAAACAAACTGCGTTGCTGCTTTCCATGCGGGTGTAAGGCGTCAAGTTTTCATTTGCATGGGCGCAACTGCAACGGTCACCATCATTTGAACGGGCCGGACCGTCTGATGCTTTCTCACTGCCAAGTCTTGACCTTTCCACGACAGATCGGGTCCACAATAAGAAGACCGGCGCCCGCTCGCCCGATTAGGATGCCTTCCCGATCTGGCGACTGCAGATCTGATCGCACAGAATTTTGATCGGGGATGTCTCGAAATTGGACCATATCGTGTCGTGTTTGTCCTTGTATTTTCATGTTTGTGCCGTATCCGTCATGTGACGGGACATGTGACGTCACTGTTGACTCAACGTGCGAGACGAAAAAGGTTAGGTTCAGACATGGCGCTGCAGGATGGTGGCTTTTCATTATCGAACACGGGGGGGTGAGTGAATGGACGTGTCATGATCACAGAAAAAACCCGGGGAAGGGCCGTGCCCTTGAGGTGATCACTTCATAATTAAATGACAAGGTTCATGTGGCGTTGACAGCACCCAGTTTGCCGTCTCGGCGTCTACCGCAGGGTGGCAGCCCCCTCATCTGCGCGATAACATTCATGGCAGTGTCCTCACACGAGGATCACGATCGCCTTCCAGACGGCGTCAGCGTTGTATCGCTCTCATCATCGATATGTATGTGCACGATGTACACAGCACGCAATTGCATTAGTACAAGCGAGATAAAAATCCAACGAACGGATGTACAGAGGCAAAAAGGAATTAGGTATGTTCGTCCAAGCCTAGTCAAAAGTTTACACCCCGGTTTAATCCAGGAAATACATACACGGTCGAGTCCGAGTTTCTCGGAAGAGAAAACTTCCCCTTCTAGCTCATGGTATGGAATGCCGGCGTAAAGGTGAAGGGAATATGCGTTGGGGTTATGCTGCACTAATGCCCATGTCGCTGCGTCGGGAGAGAACAGGGGCGTAAGAAACGAGTTGCGCTTCAGACATGATCTCCCTCGAACGGGATGCTGACGGGAGGCGACCATACGGATGCGACGGGACCTCGTCCTCGAGTGGAACTTCATCGGGGCTCAGGAATGCTACTCTTTCCTCCGAGGTAGCGGCGGATGGCTCTATCTCATCGCCCAGTTCATCATCCACTGCGCGCCGTGCGACCCAGCTGAGGTATAGAAAGAGGGTGACGCAAAGCAAGATGCCGCCGATCGTCCAGACTCTACTCCATCCATCCTCTTTTTCTTCTGCGCCCGACACGCCCTTGTCTGCACTGAACGACCTGATCCCTGCACCGATACTTGTGTGTACAATCACCTTGAAGAGGGAGAGCCCAGTACACATGACATAGGTCTTCGTACTCAGGGTGGTTGCAGCAAGAAGGACATTCATGACATTGTAAGGGTAGGGTGCGAGGCGGACAAGGAATAGCAGTTGCGGTTTGCGTTCAATCGCCCGCACGGCTCGGCACAGTCCGCGCGTTGATTGTAACCAGCGAGCAATCCGCTCGCGGAGGAATGCGCGGGAGAGGGAAAACACGACAATCGCGCCGGATAGCGCAGCAGCGTAGGATATCACCGCACCGATCCACGGTCCATAGGTATAGCCGGAGAGGGTGATGAGCGTGGAATACAATGGGAGGGGCGCTGTAGAGGGCGAGGGGTATAGAAGCCGAGATGGGAATAATGTGACAGAACAAGTAAGTGGTGAACAAACGCGACATTTTGAGATGGGGACGTACGGAAGGTTGTGATGAATATAAGGCAAAAGAGGACAGCAAAGCCAAAGTGCTCGTCGTTGCGCAGCCAATGGGAGAGTTGATCAAGGCCTTGATTGAAACAAGGTACCAGGACAGGCGATGCGAAGAAAATATGACGTTAGCACGGATCGAGGAGAGTGATGGATTGGAGAGCCAATCAAGGATCCAGGATTACTCACCATCGAAAACCTGTGTCTTCCAAAATGCGATCGCAAACACGAAACCGAGACTGGTTGCAGCATAGGCCAACACGGGAGACCATTTCTTGAACAAGTTCCATATCCGGAGACCGCGGGGACGAACATAGCGATAGGATTGCGGGCGGGGACACGAGGATGACGGAGGTGGAGGGCGAGCAGGGATGAACGAGTGAGCCGGACGATACGTGCTGCGGGAATTCGAGGGGATATCGCTGGCGGAAGACGACGTGGTCATTTTCTCATCCGACATTTGGGCTTGCTGGCTTGGTCGACTGGGAACTCGTCTTGAAAAGAGTGCTCGGAAGAGGGCGGTTGTTGGGATCCAGTCCGGTTGGCGGGGGGAGACGGATGGACTGAAGTAGAAAGAGGAGGCGCGCAACGGAAGCGAAAGGGAGAGACGTAGTGGTAAAATCTAAAACACTGGCCACTTGTTTCGATCTCGACTTGTTTGCTATCTTGGAACCACACTCGCGCACACTCGTAACATCGAGCAGGTGGGTTGCTGTGGGATTTGGCGACCTGGGAGGCTCCGCTGAGCGCACGTGTGATGACCCTGCCCCATGTGTGTCCCCATATGCTGCCGCTCCACGTGTGCAGCGAACCTCGCGGTAGCCATCGCTTAGGACATCCCCTCTTCTCACGGATCTTTATCGTGAACATCACAGAAATGCCTCTTCAACGGGTCCTCCGCACATGTGTCCCACGTCAGCGTGCATACAGCACCCCCGCATCCAAACCGCGGAGTGGTCATGCAGACTTTTACGCGTCGCTGCTTCCCGCAATGGTTCCTGTCGCGCTGCTCGGTTCGGCGGTGTACATGGTGCGTCCTCGTCTTGACCCTCTTTCCTCTCCTGTCTCTGGCAATTTTCATCCTGTCCCGAGTCGACGTCGTTCCGGTGGCGCCGGGGCACCGCTCTGCAGAATCCTCTTTCTTCTGTCCTTCTTTGCTTCCTGTGTACGTCCCGCTCTTAACGGCCGATTCTCCTTGTCCATTCATTCACATAGGGTCTCCATCTTGCCCAAAGTCGCCTTGCACACGAAAAATTCCTTGACCAGGCACGAGAGCGCATTCGTGCTCTCGAAGAGGAAGTCGATTCCCTTCAAAGACAACGCTCGTCTGCGGTCCCCGTTATCTCAACTTCGGACCAAGTGCCATCACCCAAAAGGAACTCTTGGTGGTCGTAGTTTTCGTCACATCCTGTATTCCGCTGGCAGGTGAAAAATCCACGGTATATTTAACATAATATGCCCCGTAAGATGTGATACGATGAGTAAACATGAGCAGAGGGAATATCAAGCAACGATAAGGGTCACGGAGAAGCGCGTCTGGTGCACAACTGCATACGTATCTCAATCCGTGTTCGAAAGCACCTTGCTGACAAGGACAGATTTGGATTTATCGTATAGCTTTGCGGAACTAATATCGGACAGTCAGTGAGGGTCTAGGTGACTCGGGGTATCAGGTACCTGAGGATGGCAGCTGCAAGACCTGCAAAGGACTGGACGGTATTCTTTCCGCGTTTGAATCTGAAAATATCATACGCTGGCAAGACAGTGGATCAGCAGGCGGGAGAGGCGGGCATAGCTTCCCTCTTACAAACAAAGATAAAGTCCATGATCAGCTTCGCCCGGGAAACCTGCAGCCAGTAGCTGTTGCGCCGGAGTCTCCCGAGTTCCTTCTCATCGAGCTTCGTGATCTTGGGTCGGGATTTGGATGTTGCCCCTTCCAACGACTCTTTATATGCTCGGTTTTCCACTGCAACATGATTCCAGCAAAACAATTGCGACCGCCTAGTTGATACTTACCTTCGCGCTGCAGACCCTCCACGATACTCATCTCAACACCATTCTCGACCAAACCGACAAGAGTGCCGAAAAGCCAACACCAATCTGCAAAACGTGCCGCCCTAGCACCTGTTTTGGGACCAACCAATCCTAGTCGTGAGAGCGTATATATATCGTCGGAGAGACCATTCACGAGATCTAGGAGGAGAGGAGGCGGTGCAGAAAGCAGGGCTTGCAAGAACGGGTGCGAGAGAAGGTCACTCGTAAAGGACGGCGATGGTTTTCTTGATGGGACATCTGTAAGGGCATGGGGAGTCGTCGATGAACCGTTAGAGGAGTAGGGAACAGTCTTCTGTGCCATTATGGTGCTCAACGGGGTCAGCCAGTTGAGCAGAATGAGCATTTTCCTAAAGTACAGAGGTCAGAGTACCCAAGCGAGAGTTTTGGAAGCGTCGCACCTAGTAAAAGAGAGGCCACTACGTGCAGACTCGAGTCTCCTCACCAGTCCTTGCTGCCAGGCAGCCTTGTTATTTCGGAACAACAGTTTGGCATGCATCAGTAGGTATACACGTATCGAATATTGCATTAGTTTCTGTGGCCCGGAATGTGTCAATGCGGCTGCACTCGCAGACAAGTATGACATACGCACAAACGCCTTGTCCCGACCTCCGCTGGTGACTAGCATATCCCGCCACACCTCATGCCTGCCGACCTTTTTTTCTGCCTCCACTACGCGCTCACTCTCCTCGTCGACCTCCTCCTCCCCATCACCAGTATCTCGAGCCCCACCTTCCTCGGTTGCTTCGAACTTTTCATCGTACTCATTCGTGATGGCGTTTCCAAAGTGTGACTGGGTTACTGTACTAGGACGAGGTGTCCGGGGCGGGTGGGCAGAGTGTGGATTCATCTGAAAGGTGTTTTCCACAGCAAAGGGAGGCGGTGCGTAGAACTGCTCCCGCATTGAATCGCGCAAGGACGAGGATGGGACGAACTCAGCGTCCACAGAACGGGGGAAGGATATTGATGACATGGCGGGCTACAAGACGAGGACTGCAAGAGGCGACGACAGGCAAGAGAGCGATGTGCAACCTGGTGAGGGGAGTTATTGACACCTGCCGTTCGTCTAGCACAAACAACGAGTAAACAAAGCCTAGGTACCACGCTCGTGAGGCGGCAAGGGATCGCAAAACGGTGAAATCGTCCGGGAACTCTCTGTTGGCAAGGAAATGTCGACCTCGTATGGTTTCCGTTCTCCAATATCCCGTTCCGAGGCCACTTCACCTCACCCGGTCAGGCCAACCTTTGACACGGAACTACTCCGCACATACATGAAGAAACTCCTCCAGACAACGCTGCAGCACGCGATTTGGTCTTCCGACCGGGAACAAGTGAAATCGTGGATGAAGGATATCAAGGAGCGAGTCAAGGATCGGATGATAGAAATTCAGCCATCTGGTTTGTAAGTTACAGCAGCGGAAGCCACGAAAGCACGTTGACATCCTGCGACCAGCAAATACATCGTCCTTGTTCAAATAAACGAAAATCTCAATCAGGGCGGACGGTGGGCCAATGACTGTTGGGAGATCGCACGGGCGTACTGACATTGGCCACTCTCGTAGTGCCGATATGATCTCGCATTGGGAAGACGGGGACGCTTGTGTACACGAATTGTTCTACAACGTTCGCACGACTCGACTGTGTTTTTTGGATGAAGCATAACCCTCGCTTTCGCAGGACTCGATCATCTGCACGTGTATCGCACTCGCTGTCCGAAGTTCGTCATGACCGTCGAGGGTGATGTGTAGCTGTATCGCCGAGGAAAGCCACGCTGCAAGTATATCCATAGCATCAGGGGCGAATTACGCCCGCGTGATAACGACGGTGTTCGATATCCCATCATCCGCTATGTTTGTTCTGCTATCGAATCCGCGCGCGCCTTTACCGCAAAACTCCCTGCGGTCGGCTCCTCTAGCATCTATTTTAGATTCACTTCTCGTCTGTTTGCATATCACTTCGCGAAGATGGCTCTGCGGTTCTTTAGATCATCCACAATGCCAATTCGCCAATTCAAACTCTCAACCGTTCACCCGCCAGGCTGTTCCTGCAAGATACGCTCTTATCCAGCACACGGCGCTGGCCATCTGATGGCTACAGCTTTGTACATTCCATCCGTGCTAAAATACCTTCATTTCGGTCGCTGAATAGCCGGGCTCGGATGATCATGTCACCATTTGGGCGGCCCTCTCCCTCCCTCAACTCGGCGACTACCGTTCACACCTCTTGGGGGAAATCTTGTACCCACCTCGATATCTCACGAGACCGATTAGTGTTTCAGCCTGGGACCCTTCCTGGGAATCTTGCTTTCCCCTCTTTGATCTCCGAGGAGTCAATGACGAACGCTATGATCCACAGGAAAAGTGATCTCAATGTTCGAACCAAGTCTCCATCACTAGATCTCAATACTTCACTGGTGCGCGCCAGGGTCGGACTGATTGCGTTGAACGTCGCTATCGTGCACAGAACTGGACAATGTATCGGAAGGACTCCCTAAGCTACCGTCACGTATCATCACCTGCGGGAGAAGCGCCTGTGGAATCAGCACAATCTCTGATCCTGCTAACTGAGATTTGGCAAGATGATTTTCAACACTGCTGCATTTGGGTAGCCGTTATCGGAAGAGTCCGTACGTCCGTGAGAGCTCCATTGATATGATTATGCGGTATAGATCACGATCAGTTCCCCTTCAGGAATGTTCGAGTTCATTTACTGGATCGCGGCGTTGTCCAGATACCTCAACTGCGCTTCTAATGGACACGTGTATCAATATGGATGAATTAGAAATTACATCACAATGGATACTTTGCCTACCCTGTTAAAATCGAGTCCCTATGTCCAGTTCCATCAGGCGAGAAATGGCCGAGTGATTGCCCCCTGAGTGCCAGGTTAGGCCACAATTTTGTGTCCTGTGTGGCCTGTGTACCGTGCTGTTACGTCGACAGCATGCATGTGTCTGCTATGTACCCACTTATCTCGCATAATTGGGAATATCCTGCTCCGTTAAGTCAATGTCCCCTTATGCCCGTCCTCCGACAATGTTGTTGAAAGGGAATACGAGTTCGACATTTGGTCGCATCCTGTACGGGGGTTCTCAGCATCTCGTAGCCAGCAAGACACGGACACAGCTACACGAGCACTCACGCTATCATCCACCGTGTTTTCCTCTTCCCGCGCCGGCCTGGTCTAACGCCTTTTGTCAAAGTGACCCCGTGCGGCAATCGGTGCCTATCTTTTACCACCGACATATCCGACAAATACCTCCTATCCGATATCCCCTCATATCATCCTTTTCGTGCGTAGGACAGAACAGCACGGGGATATTTGCGGGATGCCGCACACTGCGCGTGTGATCGGAATGTTCTAAAGTCATCAATCAGGTTATGATTCCCGTGATGCATACATGATCAGGCGCAACTTATCGAGGTGGTGCTCTGCCGTGAATTGCATGCAAGGCGCCAGCTGGAGGACGGCAACCCCATGTTCGATAAAAAAGGCTGTTACGGACACCATCACACATGTCGAGAGCATTCATGCAAAAGCCCCGTTTCCAATTATCGAACATTGGTTACATAGCCCTATACCCCTCTGCTCGTAGGCTGTGGTTTACGTTGGCACCCTGAACAGCACACAGTGCTGCCACGATGTCAACTAAACATGTTGAGTGGAACAGCAAATACAAATAGTGCGCACGATATGAATGCTGCAATCGAGTACGTGAAAGCGGGATTGTACGCAATGAACTGAGGCCGTCGGCAGAGCGTCTCGTCTCCGGTACATAAGTACATGGCCATACAGAGTTCACTTGCAGAAATTAAAGGACCACGTGCTGCCCAAATTAGCGTCTAAACCTTGATTGAGAAGTGAACTAGCTCGCCTCAAGAAATAGACGTCTCCGGGGTCCCCCGTCACCATTGAACGGCCAACATGTCCGCACAGATTTCCTCCTCCGCCCTACTTACGGATCAACGAGCTGAATTGGGTTCATAACACCGACGTGATGGGCGCCATAAATTTTTACTTGAAAATTTTCAGTGCTTATTACGGGCAACTGAAGGCGGTCGCTTTACCTGGGATATCCGCCCAACTGGACGGATCGAGCTCCGAGGAGGTGTCAGCGTAGAACCAGGATGTTTCATTTCGCAGACCGGTGGCCGATGCGCCAGTGTGTATGACGGGTGGCCGTGTAGTTTGTAGCCTAAAAGCCCAACGGTCTGAACTTTACTAGTGCGTCCGCCCTGACAGGGATAAAAATAGTTCAGTGAGAATGCGTTCGGAGACAAGAAGACCGAAAAAATAGCACGTTGGGGTTCGGACTTTGTTGACTGCAGGAGTGGCAGGAATGTTCCCATAGTCAATGATGGGGACTCACTTGAAGCGTCAATGCCGCCTGTCAGCCGTTTTCAGCGGGCGCGAACGGACAAACGGGCACTTGCGAAAACTCGGATGCGCGGAACGGCATAGACCATAGAGGAGTTTTTCATACTAGGATTAATTTGCGAGTGACTCAAGGGTGCTGACGAAAGCACGCTGTATCATGGGATATGATGCGGACCGTACGCAGAAGGCTGCTAGAGCGGCGGAGCACAGGGGAGTATCCGAGCGCTGGATAGTTGGGCCAAGATATCCAAAGGCGGGAAACATTGCGTACGTTGACCGGACGCGCTCTTGCACATAGGGAAATGGTAAGCAAATATTCGGGTTGCGAAATCGTGGACTAGGTACATTGGCGGTGATCGTCTGATAGTAAACAGATTACGCCGGCGCCACGAAGGGCGCATAAGGTGCCAGCAAAGGTCTAGAAGCCACGGACGTAACTGAGAAGTCCGAGGCGAAACTTCTGAGAATCTAAACGCTTTCGATCATCGCGTGAAGTAAAGGACAGTACCGTTAACGTACTAACCACAGACACCGGCCCTTTTCAGCGGATCAAAAAGGGTGAAGGTGAACAAAGCTGGGAGGCTTGCATAAGGATAAGGATTGCCGGTTGAAATTGATTTTCCATAACCATGTTGCTCAGAGGGGCAACTAGAGACGAGCCCAGTCACCACGGGGATGGCAAACACGACAATACAGCTGGATGGGCTCGTGTTGTCCATGGCACGTAATTAGAGGGGCGAAGGATTTTTTTGGGGGGATATGGATATGATACCATGCGGGTTCGATATGGCGAATAAAGGACACTCCGTGACGCAGATATGACTCTGTTAAATTTCAGATGTGCATAGGTTCCTTGATGCTCGGCTTTGGGTTGAGGTACTCTGCAGTGTCAGGAAAGCTCTTTGCAAGCGCCTCATTCAACAGCCGGCGATAAGACTTGAAGAAACCGACGATAACTTTAAGGGACGCGTGCAAGCTCAGCTAAGCAACTCACATCAATAGCAGCCAACTTCCCATTCATGAATTGGTTTTCGGTAGCGGCCCTCTCTAACCTTTCCTTGGTGAGTTGCATGGGATTCCTTGAGTTGTCGATATCTTGTAGGACTTGGAACGGAATCATTGTTCGAACATTCTGGGCCATGTCATCGATTGTTGTGAGATGGTGAACCACCTCATTCCTAACGTGAAAAGTGGTCGTGAATAGCACGAGACGGAAACTTGTAGCGACATACGCTCGAAGGCCAACTTGCTTTGCTCCTGCTGGCCTGTCCCGCTCCTTGGTGGAGTCGTTGATGACGGTCGTGCCCAAATTGTACAGCGCATTTGCGAGCCCATGTAGTTCCAGCTCTAGGTCACCTTGCTCTCCCGAAGGCGGGGGAGACTGTGACGATCGCGGTGAATCTGGCGCATGTGTATTCGCATCAGTTTGGAACGACATGAATGTACTGTACAAAGTGTGGTTGCAATTACCAAAACAAGCTATCAACGTACATAGGGTTAGGGTTAGAACCGAACAAGAGCGAAAAAAAAAAAAAAAGGCCTGCCCAGCCAGAGTGGCCATGGCAGGACAGGAAAATATTGAGACAGTGCATGAGCCGAAGCGCACACAAGCCGCGATTACCCTCTGTATGGACAGGGTCGCCGTGCTATGGAAGATCCCCACGGCCCGCATACCCATGTATGTGAAGGGGCGTGCGCCATCAAGGTAAGTATGAGTTACCATCTTGTTTGGCCCCTCCTTATATACCTCTCTCCCTCATGCACGGACCAGTGTGTCTAAGTTGCCAAAAAAGGTAACTGACAGTCGGGGATGTGGCATGCCGGCCCCTTGGAATCGCGCCAATGAGTGGACTTGCGGACGAGCTTCTGGCAGATCTTGACGGCCTCTCGGACAATGGCAGCGCGGACTACGAAGAAAACCAAGACGCTCCCGCCCCGACCACCGGCTCGGCGCCGAATGGATTGAAGCGCAAGGCAGAAGGTGACATTGACATGTCCGAAGATGAAGGGGAGGCAGAGGAGGAGGAAGGCGTGGCAGGAGACGGTCTCGTGCTCGACGGCGGTGTAAAACCTGCAGAGGAGTTGGACGCCGAAGATGTGCAGCAGATGGATCTCGGTGCAATAGAGGACGTTGGCTCGATCGCAAAACTAGAAGGGAGCAAGAAGATGTCCGACATATTGAAGGTGACTCCATCCTCTCTCACTGTTCTCGTGCCGCCGCTGATGTTACACTATGTAGGAAATTGGGAAATACCAAGCAAATCCAAGCTCAGCAGATGCAATGTCGCTTCCTGCTCACTTGAACCCAGAGTACACGCTCATCGTGCAAGCAAATAACTTGTCCGTCGACGTTGACAATGAAATTCTCGTGGTGCATAAAGTACGTTACGAATGGACCTGGTTTTCACGTCTACTGAATCCTCCTCCCAAGTTCATCCGTGACCACTACGCGCCAAAGTTCCCCGAACTGGAACAACTGGTTCAAGATCCCACTCAGTACATACGAGCGGTGCGCATTCTTGCCAACAACGAGGTTTGTCAAACACATCTATGGCTGAGGACCCTCCTAAGTTTCCAGTCTCTTAGGATCCTACAAAGGTTGACCTAACAGGTGTACTACCTGCTGCCGTGATCATGAGTGTTTTGATCACGGCCACAACGAGTTCAGGTCAACCTCTTTTAGACGTGCGATGGAAAGCCGTTGAGCGAGCTTGTGATTTGGCCGACCGTTTGGAGGAGACGCGCAAAACTGTGAGCTGCATCCTTCCCGATCCAATGCTTCCCTCACCTGTGCTGTTACAGATATTCATGTACGTTAGCTCAAGAATGAATGTTCTTGCTCCCAACCTATCAGCTATTGTTGGTACTACTACAGCTGCAAAACTACTTGGCGTCGCAGGTGGCCTCGGCCCGTTAGCCAAAATGCCATCGTGTAACGTTCATGTTAGTCGTACCGCGACATTTTGCCCTGTAGTACATCTCATCATACCCTTCACCCAGCTTCTTGGTGCTCAAAAGAAGATTACGCTAGGATTCTCCACAGTCACCCAGCGGCGGCACACGGGCTTCGTGTTTCAATGCGACCTCGTGCAGCAAACACCACCGGAATACCAGCTCAAGGTGCAGCGAACTGTTGGCGCAAAATGTGTGCTCGCCGCTCGCATGGATCTTGAGCGAACTCGTAGAGATGGTGAGTATATTCTGAGGGCGAGTTATCGCATTCCTTGTGTTGAAAATTGTCCAGGGTCGTACGGTCAGGATCTTCGAGATAAAATTGAGAAGCACGTAGATCGTCTCGCAGCCCCCCCACCCGCCAAAATCACTAAAGCACTCCCTATTCCCAACGATGGACCGAAAAAACGAAGAGGAGGGAAACGGTTTGTGCTATCCCTTCTGTTCCCCTTTCACTGCTTCACGTTTCATTCCCAGGGCGCGTAAAGCGAAAGAAGCGTACGCTCAGACGGAGCTGCGCAAACTCCAGAACCGCATGGCATTCGGGGAGGCCGAGGAGGAAGTTGGTGCATTCGACCAGACAAAGGGCCTCGGCATGATCGGCGTGGGAACGGGCAAGGTCCGGGCTGGAATTGGGGAAGCCAAGAGTCGGGGTGAGTAGCACTCCTCGTGGTCTGATCCTTTTGTTAAACCCGGTGAAATCAACAGCAAAATTGTCCAAGGCGAACAAGCTGCGGACGGCTGCGCTGACGCGTGCAACACAAGGCGGCTCGACGACATCAGGAACGGCCACGTCCCTGACCGTAACTCCGGTGCAAGGTTGGTTGCTGGTGGTTATATTTGTCTGACATTCCACGCTGACTCAATCCCAGGGTTTGAGTTGACCAATCGTGCCGCGGCCGCTCAGCGGGTCAAGGAGGCCAACGAACGATGGTTTGCAGCCGGGAGCTTCTCATTTGTGGGGCAGAAGGGGAACGGGAATCAAGGATAGCTTAGATACAAACCCCAGGCTGGCAAGAGCCATGCGGAATGGGATATTATCAACCTCATAGTTCAGGTCATCGAATTGATGCTAAATTGAATGTTTGCATGGATGTAGATACACTATGAATCCGTATAGGAAGATAAAATGCCAGTAGAGGGTGAGATACAGAGCATGTAGCTAGGATAAAGGACGGTGACGTGGGACAATGCGAGTTACGCTGATTGAGCGGGATGAGCGGTGGCAACGGTCTCTCCTGTTGCGGCGCTCTGGGTCACATCGATGTACCCAGCCTTTTTCGGATCAGCTAGATTGTTCCGTTTGGTACGATAGTCCCGAATGGCCGAACGGATGGCGTCCTCGGCCAACACTGTGGGAAGTGGAGCATATCAGATAAGAAAGTTCCCACCGCGACGAAAAAGCGCCTACTTGAGCAATGGAGTTTCACAGGCGGAAGACATAGCTCCTTGGCGATGTCGGTGTTCTTGATTTTGGAAGCGTCGTCGAGAGAGAGACCCATGACCCGCTCGGTCATGTAAGAGCTAGAAGCGATGGCACTTCCGCAGCCAAAGGTCTTGAACTTGACATCACTGATGATGCCCTTCTCGTCGACGCGAATTTGAAGCTTCATGACGTCTCCGCAACTGGGTTAGGAAGTGTCCCGTTCAGCGGTTTGCAACAAGCGGGAGAATATGTACGTACGCAGGTGCTCCGACAAGCCCTGTGCCAACATCGACGTCGTCTTTGGGAAGAGAGCCGACCTAAATAGGAGAAGGATAAGCCTTGGCAAAGGAGTGGATGGTGGATGCAGCGGACGTTTCGTGGGTTCTCGTAATGAGAGATGACCTTCTCGTGGTAGCCACGGGCGAGGATTGGGGCGACGCCAGTCCTCGATGCGTTTGCCGTAGCAGTGTTGCGGACAGTCCTTGAGAGTGCTGAGCGGAACATGGTGGTGCTGGGAAAGTAGCCAAGCCACACTTTGCTGTTGCTTTCTAAGTCTCGTCTGAGCTCGAATTAGGCTATGAGATCACATCCTCGACTACATGTTCGGCGATCGCAAGACTCGACGTGAGCCCAGGACTCTCAATTCCCAACAGGCTCACCATCAGCCCACCGTCTCTCCCGTCTGCATAATCCTTCCGTATCACGAAGTCTTGGAATCCCGATACCACAAGCTTCGGCCGAACGCCGACATAGTCTGCTCGGAGTCCCTCCAATGCGACCCCCGGTAGATACTGCGCCACTGCCTTGTGCATTTCCTCTAGCCGCGATTCGTTGGGTACCAGATGCTGCGTCCAGAAGTCGACGTTTTTCTCGTCGGTGCAAAAGTCTGCTGCGTCCGTCGGGGGTGATATCCACTCTAGGTCGGGCCCAAATCGCACCCTCCCTTGCAAGTCAAGGGTCAAATGGGTGCCAAGAGATTGGAAAGCGTGCTTGTTGGGTCCAGTCTCGGGACAAGGGTATATAAGGTGACTGACACCGGAAACGCCTGGTCCGTTGTACGCTGCGTACGAACCACGCGCGAAATACATTGGTATCCGAGAAGTCTCAGGGAGAAGAGAATTGAGAACGAGGTTGGCGGACAATCCAGATGCATTGATGAGTGTCTTGGCAAGGAGGGCATCTCTTTCCTGTGCACCATCAGTCACAGTCTGCACCACCCAGCCGTCATGGGAAGGTGCCGTAGGAAATGCCTTGTAGGGATCCACGCGGACGACGCGCGTGGAGTAGACGAGCTCCCCTCCTTCAGATTCCAGGATGTCCTTCTCGAGGCTCTCCATGAGTGTATGCGAATCAACGATACCCGTCTCTGGGCTCCACAGGGCTGTGGTTATGTCTTTTGACAGATCAGGCTCCAACTCGCGCGCATGGTCTCCGCTAACGAGGGTAGTGGGGAGGACGGGCTCGTTTGCCAGGTGCAGTGCCGAGCGGGCAGGCCACGAAAGCGAGTGAGATTTCTCAAGCAGGCTTTCGACATACGATCGTTGGCTCTCGTGGGCAACGACGAGCTTTCCCGTTTTGCGATAAGGGATGTTGTATCTCTTGCACCGTTGATACATCAGGTAGCGTCCACGCAGGCACAGCCGAGTCTTCAAAGACTCGGGTGGGTAATAGAGACCTGCATGAATTACTTCGGAATTTCGAGAACTAACGCCATGTTGTGAATCAGGACCAGCGCGTATCCAATATGAACATACCTGATTTCCTCTCCGGCTTGCCCGTGCCTCTCTACGAGAAACGTGGACTTGGTCGGGAACCGCTCAGACAGCCGTTGGGCAATTGCTAGACCGACTACTCCTAACGACAGAGTAGGAATTATGTGTACTCTACGAAACACGGATAGTGTATGGTCCCACCTCCTCCAATAACAAGAAAGTCGACCGCTGCATCGGGACTCTAGTATACGTGTTATCCAAAGTACCAGTGACTCGAGGCGTTCAAAGATGAACTGACCTTGAACTTGAACTCGCCTGTAGAATTTAGAGCAGCTTTTAGTCCTCGCACAGATAAAGGAGCCATCTCGCAAGATGAGAGAGCGGGAGTAAGTGATGTGAAGCGGATTTCCGAAAGTCAGGGTGAACGGCCATAGTAGTACCCAGGTCAGCTGCTCTCGGGTAGATAACTCGACAGACATGAATCTTATCTTATCTGACTGGCTTTCACTTGTTCATTTCTTCAACTAAAGGACTCGGCCAGAGAGACAGACATGGCTTCACAGATTGGACCTCAACCAGCGCAAGTCGACCTTGAAGAGACGCTGGCGTCCCTAGAATCCCTCCCATTGTTCATGAAGTCTTTGCCCAGCGAGGACTCGGGCGATGTTGCGTTCCAAGCGTTGCAGAGCCTCGCACATGACGGTACACCGGACGGTATATTGACGCCCTATTTTTCTTGCGATGTCACTGACAGGTTTCTAAGAAATTGCGCAGAACTTCAAGGAGCAAGGGAACGACTACTTCAAGGAAAAACGTTACCGAGAAGCCATTGGTTTCTATACCCAAGGCATTGATGCGAAGCCGGCGGACTCTACACTCCAGGAAGCTCTATATTGCAATCGCGCTGCCTGTAATCTTGAGCTGAGTATGTGGAATCTTTCATCCCGCGGTGAGCGCTGACCGCCAAGACAGAAAACTATGGCCTGGTGCTCAAGGATTGCTCAAAAGCGTTGAGCATGAATGCCAAGTCATCGAAGGCGTTATATCGTTCAGCAACAGCGCTGCTAGCTCTCGGTCGGCTTGAGGAGGCCCTGGACTGTTGCGATCGATGTCTCGTGTTCGATCCTCACAATCAGGCTGTACAGTCCTTTCGGTCAAGCGCAGAGAGCGTAAGAAAAGAAAAAGACAGACAGCGTCAAGAAAAGGAGGAGGGGTTACGCAGAGAAACCGAAGAGAAGCAGCTCCTCCGGATAGCCTTCAAGGTAAGCAACTTGTTACCTTTAGCACTGGCATCGAACCAAGGATCGGTAGGAACGACACCTCCACCCAACCAGCAACCCACAAGGGACATCGGATAATCCGTATTATCCACAGTTTGACTCGGACGATCCCACTCGGACGACACTCATCTTTCCAGTTTTCTTTTTGTACCCTCAGTATGCGACATCGGATGTTATTGCTCATTTTGTGGAAGATACAACTTTCTACGCTCATATATCTCAGATGTTCCCCCCGCAAGCGCCTGTACCGACCTGGGACGAAAAGCAGGAGTACACGGCCAGTAACCTTGTAGTATACGCAATGACGCATCGAAGACGCCTGCTCAAGGTTGGAAAAAAGATGACACTACGAGACGTGTGTAGGGCAGCAAAGGAGAAGGATGGCGACCCTTCAGATGGACTGGAGATCAAGGACGGGTATTTGACGTTTGCGGTGCTACCAAAGGGCGGCGAGGAACAGAAATGGGTGGACGATTTCAAGCGTACGAGGGATATGTCCTAGGGGTCAAATTTCCTAAATAGGCTGCGTTGGTTGTGTTTGGTTGGATGATAGACGAGCCGTTCCACGAGACAGACCACACAAAAGCCATCGACACAGGCGTCAAGCTCGGTGAGTCCATCTCAGACTCTGTCAGGGCCCCGTAAGGTCGTTTGGTGGACTTGGTGGACGTCGTGTGGCTGCGACATCCAGCAAGAACGCTCGGATTCGGTGGATGCGCACTCGTACGGCAGGGTGCTGACTGCAACTCATCTTTAGGCCATCATGTCTGTCAACCACAAGATCCTTCGTAGCGCCAACGCTCCCCAAACGTCTCCGGATGAGACCGAAACCAGCCTCGCCCAGGCCCTTGTTGACCTGGAGAACAACGTTCCTGAGCTCAAGACCGAGCTCCGTCCCCTACAGATCTCTGCTGCCCGCGAGGTTGATGTCCGAGGTGGCAAAAAGGCCATCGTCGTCTTTGTCCCCGTTCCACAATTGAAGGCATTCCGCAAGATCCAGCCACGGTGTGTGCATCCATGCAGGGGCTGATCGCCAACCTGAATTTGGATATCACAGACTCACCCGGGAACTGGAAAAGAAATTCTCCGACAGACATGTTGTTTTCGTCGCTCAGCGTCGGATGCTGAGCAAACCCACGCGCAACTCGCGCACTAAGCAAAAGAGACCACGTTCTCGCACACTCACGTCGGTGCACGAGAAGATTCTCGAGGATCTTGTTTTCCCCACCGAGATTGTCGGGAAGAGGACGCGGGTCGCAGTAGACGGCTCGAAACTGTTGAAAGTGTAGGTGACGTGTACTGGTTGGCGATGAACTGTGCTGAGCGCCCGCAGGATCCTTGATTCGAAAGATGCCACATCGCTCGAGTACAAGTTGGACTCGTTTTCGTCGGTATACCGCCGCTTGACTGGTAAGGATGTGGTGTTCGAGTTCCCCCCCGCGAATCAGGAGTAGAGGGTGTATGTAGTGGACGCCATGTTTTCGCTATGTTGTCAAAATGCATGGGCATGCCCGTTATGTAGTCCTTCGCCGCCGCTGTGTGCCAGAGTGCGAGTGAGCGCGCACGTGAGGCCGGTCGCGTCAGAAACTGCTCCCGACTCCCGAGTTGCGTCTCTTCAACAGCTTTGCTCGCTCATCCCTCCTCCTCCTCCTCCCCCTCCTCCCCGCCCTCCGTGGCATCCCCAATGGCCGACTATCTGGCTTGGGACCGCCCCCCACCGGCCAGGTATGAACATGGCATAGATGCCAAAATAGTCGTCATGGGCAACACAGGTCCGTCCGCCTCACACTCACAATGGCCACCCCAAATCCCAATCCGATGTCCCCACACAGGCGTCGGGAAGACCAGTCTCCTCCATCGCTACACACAGAACAAGTTTGATCCCAGGAACGTGACGTCCACCACCGGTGCCTTCTTCGTCACCAAGAAGGTGTATGTCGACGGCCTCAAAGTTCGCCTTCAGCTCTGGGACACCGCAGGACAGGAGCGATTCCGTAGCATGGTGAGCCTCTCCCTTTTCACCTCCCGCATCTAAAACCGTCCCAGTCGCTGACAACCTCATAGGCTCCCATGTATTATCGAGGTGCCAACGCCGCCCTCCTTTTGTACGATATAACGAATGCTTCTACGTTTGACGACATACGAGGTTGGCTCGCAGGTGAATGCTCATTCCCCCCTCCGTCGTTCCAGCTTATCAACCGCTTCATCCAGAATTGAAGAAAAATTGTCCACCAGAACTCATCATCTACATTGTTGGCTCCAAAGCTGACTTGCATCACCGGCGTCAAGTCACATCAGATCTTGCACGCTTGTCTCTACACAACTGGTTTCCCCCACCCCGACCTCCATCTCCGCCGCCGCCTCCCCCGCCTCCACAATCCACCTTGTCATATATTCGTCCGAGGTTCACTTCATTCACCAGCATCCGCTCCACCCCATTGAATTCCACGTCTGCCAAGTCTTCCCCTCCTCACAGCGCCTCTTACCTTGATCCAGCTATCAGTGATGGGCTTAAACGCTGCAACACGTCTAGCGGCCTCCCACGCTTGAAAACAAACACCGGAGTAAATTTAAACAGATCAAAGACCATTGAATCTTCCCGTTCCACACAATCTCGATTCGGTTCCAAATTTGGACGGTACGCCGGAGGATGGAACGAAAACACAGAGTCAAGCAATAGTTTGGATGAAGATGAAGCGGAGGATGGCGAAGAATGGGGCCTCCACCTTGGTATGGAGCTCTTCGAAGTTTCCGCAAAGGACGATCTCGGTGAGCTCAAAGACGTGCTACGCTTTCTTGTCACTTCTAATCGCCCCCTTTTCATGGCAGGCATCCAAACTCTCTTTGATTCTCTCATTGGAGCGATAATCGAGAGAAAGGATGTCATCGAACGAGAGAACGAACTCCGAAAACGCGATAGCGTGCTTCTGACGTCGCCGAGCACGCCCACATGGGCAGCTCAGGCAGAGGAAGAAGAGGCACGCGAGAAGGCGCGTTCTAGCTCGGGAGGCTGGAGTTGTTGCTCTTCGTGAGAGTTTCCCTCGGACGATCTCCTGTTTGTTTTGGCATGCTCCCACTATCTACTGCACTTCCCTGTCTCCTTTCGACCCACACCCCTTATGCACTGCCTTTATGGTTCCTAGGTTCACCATCACCGAACCCACATCTTTCCCTCCTCCTTCTACCCTTATTGAATTCTGAGTTATCTCTTTATACCATATACTCTACGTTACACAGATACAGATTAACCAATGTGTTCATAAGTAGTCGACATCGGCAATCATTTTTTTTCATGTCTACCTGATCAAACTCTAGAGGCTGCCTAGATAGGAAGGCGTACATGAACTGCCTTAGGGTGCGATAAGGGTGCCCCGAGGTCTCTTGTCCCTTAGCCGCCATGTCCCTCCTCCCCGTCAAGCCTCCGGGAGGTCTGACAGCAGTTGAGGTCGACAAGACCTGCACCCCGGAACATTGCTTTCATGCCTTCGATGCCTTGTACTGTGCCCTCACAGGCAGTACGCCTATCCCCCCCTCTTTCCTAGACCACAAGTTGTGCGTCGTCATCGTAACATACCCAGGGTGTGGCACCGGGACGCTGACTGCCATCCTCTAGCCCCCTCTTCGTCACTTGGAACATCAGGTCTTCTCGTCCAGGACGTACGCCCAAGCTGAGAGGCTGCATAGGCAACTTCGAGCCCATGTCGATCCACGAAGGCATCGCTGAATATGCGCTCATGAGTGCCTTCAAGGACTCCCGATTCAGGAAGATCGAAGCAAAGGAGCTTCCTTTACTCGAATGCGGGTACGTCCGCCTTCTCGCAGCCCCTTGATGGGGCGTTCTTAAACTCCCTTGCGTGTCCCGCAGGGTGTCGTTGTTGACCGACTTTGAGGACGCGTCGTCGCATCTCGACTGGACGGTCGGTGTCCATGGGATACACATCAGTTTCCCGAATCCGGCTATATACCCCTCTACAGACTCGTCTTCCCCCTCCCCGCTCTCGTCTTCTTCCTTCCTGCCCCGCTTTGTTTCCAGGAACATGCTTTCGGCCACGTATTTGCCGGACGTCATGGTGGAACAAGGATGGGATAAGATCGAGGCGATCGACAGTGCCATCCGGAAAGCGGACTGGAATGGGTCCATCACCGAAGAGATACGGCGAAGCATCCACCTTCGAAGGTACCAAAGCAGAAAGTGTGTGGTTGGGTGGGACGAGTTTGTTCAATGGAGGAGAGATAACGGCGATCAAGACATTTAACGCGCAATCACGATCAACCAATGTTTGAACTCGGAATATTCTTGTAACACAACTTGTATTAGAATGTGTAGCAAAACTTAGGCGTGGACGTGCCAGTCAAGTTATGCCTTTTGATCTCCCGAAGCGAAGATGAATCTCCTGATTTCCTCCAGCCGTCCTCCCCAACCATCACCATACTTGGCTTCCAACTTGGTCCATACCTCGCGGAGCTTGGCGGCATCGTTGCCGCTCGTTTTGTCAAATGCGGCGAGGATCCAGTAAATAACTCTGTCGGTTGGCTTCGGTTGGATTGGGAGCTGTAAAAACGCAGCGAATACAGTCTCTAGAGAGTCCAGGTCCCAGGTAGCCTGGGAAGACGAAAAAAGCGCTGAAACGGGCTCCGCTTCCACTGTACGGTGCTCTGAGTCTCGTCCATGGCGGGCAAATCCAAGAAAAAGCCCCCGAAAAGCTGCCATTGATGGTTTATAGCACACTGGGGCGATTGCTGTATCATCCGTGCAGGCACCAACTTCGCGATTGGGGGTTGAAAGCATATCGACAAAGACACCGAGGGCGTTCCTCAGGTCCCCGTGATAAGCGAGGGTCTGGATCATCATCGTGTAGGTAATTTCGTCGGGTTCAATGCCATCTAGAATGTCAAGTCCAACGGTGTCGCGGATATAGCGAGAATCGTCATCTATGTTGTGTTCTCCAAGGTTGGGTGTAGGCTTGACGTTGCTGCGGAGAACGCGGTAAACACGTAATGCGACGTCGAAACGCCCATTCCGCCCATATGCCCATAAACATGCATTGATCCCATCCAAGCCAACCTCCAAGCCTTGCTGTTTCATCTTGCGCAGCGTGGAGCGAACACTGCGAAGGTCTTTCCGGACGGCAAAATAGCGGAGGAGGCATAGATGAGTATATCGGTTCGGTGTAAGGCCCGAGGCAAGCAGGAGGGATGACGCGTGACGGACGGTAAGCGGCAAGTTGGAGCGAGAGGCGATGGATAGAAGAATATTATACGTCCAGATATCTGGGTTCTGTTGTGTCACGCACGGATCGGCCTGCCCATTGACAGCATCACCAGCGGAGGCAGCATTCCCCGCAGGCAGGATACCTCTCTTATTAAAGATGTCGAGGGAGTTCTCGTAATCCTCCAATCTCGTCTTGTGCCACTGTTTTCCGGCACTGTCTATCAGTGTGTTCCACTCCCATAAGCGAAGCTGGCCACCATTCATTTCCAGGGTCTTCAGCACGGAAAGGAGCTGGAGATGAACGGTGCGGGTCCGAGGTTTGATTGACGCAAGGAGTCGCGCTAATTGGTGGAGCAAGTGATGTGGTATCGCGACTCGATACGAAAGTAATTCCTCGTAAGCCGTCCATGCTCGTTCGGGAGTTTTGGCCGTGAGCATGACCCATAGAAGTGTGCGACGTTTCTGAGCAGGACATTTTCTTTCGGTATTGTCGAGAGGCCGCCGGGTGCGTGACACACATCCATGCTGTTGGCGGCCGTGCGTGTCTGAGGGCGAATCGATGCCAACGAGATGATTGACGCTGTTTTTGTCTGCAAGCAGCGCTGGCATGCCAGAAATCACGGATTGGCGACCCAAGCAAGGTGTTCCATTGGCAGAAACGGTAGGGCGAGAAGGAAGCAAGTGAGCGCTCGAACCCTGGTAGCTGTTTGTCGCGGATGCATCGTGGCTCCCTGGCCCGTATCGTTCTTCCAGCACACTTTGCAGATGGCACGAAGTAGAGGAGGTTCTGCTGCGTAGTCGGGGGGCGAGGGCCGCGAAATGCCCTCTCACTGGATCCCGCAAAAGCCTGCATGGTAGTTGGGAGGACAAGCTGCGGGCCAACGTGGACCCAGGGAGCATAAGTGTCCAGTGCAGTCATCCTTGCGACGCAGTGAGTGACTTGACCTTTTCGTGAATATAGACGGCGAACGTACCGAGACTGGCACTTGTGCGAGGTCCGAGTCGTGACAGTCGTAATGAGAGCGCTCGTCCGCGGATGAGTGACGCCACAGCAGCCGCAAAATTTTAGTTCCTCCGAAACGTTCTACCGACAAAGTCGTGTCATGCATGTGCAAGGCTGGCATTCATAGCAAGGAGTATAATGGTGTATAGAGGAACATAATGCCTAAGTAGTACGTGAAGCATGGAATCAATTCCTGGCCTTGAGCGTTCCCAAGAACGCAGCCTTTTCCTCGACAGTTTGGAAGGAACCGTGCTGTACAATACATCAGCTTGAGAGAGTATCACGATGGAGAGCACAAGATCACTTACACCAAACTTGGACGACGTGTCGATGAACTTGAGGTCGATCTTCTCGAGGTCCCGGCGCGAGGTGTGGGTCATCAACGATTTCCGGAGAGTGATGACACGCTTCTTGGTGCCAGGAACTGAACCCTTGAGCATCAAGAAATCGTTCTTCACCACACCATAATGGGGGAAGCCACCCAATGGTGTAATCGTCTTCTTCGTGATATCGGACTCAGTCGAGGCATTGGCATCGTCATCGGCGGCGCCGATGCGGTAGATCTTCTTGTTGAGTTCGGTGCGGTGGTGGTAGCCGTCTATATACACAACCAGTGAGATACGTTTCAGTTCAGGGTCACGAAATGTACTTACTTTGACCAGCACGTGCCACAGAGAACATGACTTTGGAAGGGTGCCATGCACCAATACAGGCCACTTTGCGGAGACCCTTGTGAGTCTTGCGGGGAAGTTTCTTGGTGCCCCAACGGTGGGTAACACCCTCGAAACCGTGACCCTTGGTGACAGCGATGACGTCGATAACCTCATCTTGCTCGAACACGGCGTTGACGTCGACAGGCTTCTCGAACAAGCCGTGGGCAAACTCGACCTTGTCAGCGACAGAGCCACCGTTGACCTGAATTTCCATGAGATGGGCTTTCTTCTGGCTGAGGCCGGTCTTGCGGATTTGGGTGTGTGCAAGGACACGGACGACGGTGCAGTATTTGCGGATGCGCTCGAGCTCGCGAGCAGTGGACTTGCCGCCATCCTCTGCGTGTTTCTTTGCGTAGCGAGTGAAGGCCTTCTTCTTGGAACGGTACCAGTTCTTGTAGAAGCGACGCTTGACTTCGTCCGAGAGGTGGGACGCCCAGACGGTGGTGAGGGTGCGGAGACCACGGGGAGTCTCGACGTAGCCGACGACACCGATAACGATCAAGGGGGGTGTTTCGACGATTGTGACGGCCTCGACGATCTCGCGCTTGTGCATCTCTACGGGCTGGGTAAGGAGGGAGGAGTGGCGTGAAGATAAGACACGCACTGGAACCCTGGCGCTCGAGGTCGCGAACGATGTGGGTCATGCCGGCTTTGTAGCCCATGAAGGCAGTCAAGTGGACGGGCTTTTTGGGGTCATCCTGATGGAGCAAAATCAAAGAACGAAAGCGGAACTGGAGGTTATACAGACCTTTGGGAAGGACTTGACCTTTCCGCGGTGGCGCGCGGCACGCTTGCGGGGGAGGAAACCGAGGGAGCCGTGACGGGGTGCTTCGTACTGGACGATAGGGTCAGTGAATAGGACTTTTGAGGAGATCGGTGAGGATGCGAACCTTGCGGTGACTAGAAAACAAACACGACGTGAGCAACGAGCACAACGGGCAGGTCGGGTACGTACCTCATCTTGAGGGTGGGGAACGTCGACGGCGACGAGGACGAGGACGGGTTGATGATCCTGGTCGGGGTTTGCCGGGACGTGGCTGATGAACTGTACAGTACTTCCTGTTTTGAACATCCCCTGTCTCTGGTGATTCCCACGATACGCGTCTCGAACAGCGAGCAGTCGCGAGTGCAGACGCTGGAGAGCGAGTTGGACGCGTCGAGGACGCGTAGGATGTGTGCGAGGGGTGGAGGAGCGACGCGACGCGAAGAACGCGATGATTGCCACAAACGCGTCCAGTCACGTTCGTGGGACATCACGTATCCCCTGCCACGACCAGCGACGACCCTCCTCGCCACCCCCAAGCATGTCCCCCAACGACCACCAGCCCCTAAAGCGTGCCCCAGTTGTCTACGGCAAGCGGCCCCCTCCGCCTGCAACCGTGGTCCCCTCTGAATACGGCCGTGTTCATCATGCCTGCACGGCGCCCTCACAACGGCGCCAGCCATCCCCGTCCCTCCACGCGTCAGACACTGAACGCTCTCGCAGTCCCAACGTGGCCGACAGCTTCCAATTCGGTTTCAAGCATCGATTGAAAGAGCTAGACGAGCAATTTGACGACCGCGATGCTACGCCTGGCCCGTCTCAAGTAAAAGACCTTCAAAGCGTCTCCATGGGCACTCCAACCCTTTCTTCAGAGGCGCGCCGTCCCCCTGCATCTCCGACCACTTTGCACGCCACCTTTGCTCAAGAGGAGTCCCCCGTTGTGCGTCGACGTACCAGAAGGGCCACAAACCCCCTTCCCTCTGATTCAGAAGCAGAGGAACCAAGCAACTCATCTTCTGTTTCGCCTGTCCGGCACGCCATTACAACGCCACTCTCTCGTTCATCCCCAACACCACCTACTTCCGGCGAAGTCCCAATGCTGGGTAGAAAGACAAAGGGGAAAGCACCGGTCCGTGACGTGCTTCCGCTTATCTTCGACGGTGAACAACCCTCGGCTGCTGAGCTTCCAACAAAGTCAAAGAAAGGGAGGAGGCGAAGCGAACCCATAGTACGCCCCAAGACAAAGGTACCAGTTCTCGATCGTATCCACTTTTGACTCGTCCAGTGCTAAATGTTACGATGACAGGCACCAACCAAGAAGGAACGACGCGAGGCTGCATTCGAATCCTCCCGAATTGCAGCTAATCGCCCTGTAGAAATCATACGTACCCAAGAACAAAAGCACTCGCTGTCTGCGTTCTTTGCTGGTCTTCGGTAAGCTTAATGGCCTTGCCAGTCCACCAACAGTCGCGCTCATCTTCCCTGTAGGCGAGATAACATTGTGGCCCCAACTTTGGGTACGGAGTTGCCTTCTGACCCGATTGAGAAATTCTCGTCCCCGGCTGACAAGTCAACGCGAACGCCGCTTGTGAACAGCGTGTTTGGTGCACCTATGGGACTCTTAAGAACCTCTGCGCACGTAGGATCAGGCAATCAACCCTCTTCGTCCGAGAGTACCAAGGCGCTCCCTCCCGCAGCGAGTGATTCTGATGACGAGATGCCGTCAGTAATTTCTATTATTCAACAAGCAAGCGGGAAGAAGCAGAGGCTACAAGCAATGAAGCAAGTCGCCCTGCAACATGCAGACACTAGTCAAACTTTTGACATCAACAGCGAAGACGATGAGTTGTTGATCGTCAAAGATGACATGCATGCCGTTGCTCGTGAAGAAGCTGCCCAGCGAAGACTGGACAAGGCCCATGGTAGCCCAGTCAAGGACATAGCCAGGTTACGGAAAATCAATCATCCTAGTGTTCGCCCTTCCGTGCTTTCTCCTCACAAGCTTTCGAAAAAAGAACTGCAGGAGCTTGCCAGGCCATCCTTCGCACGTATGGGGAAAGGTTCCAAGGGTCAGCTCACCAAAAAGCAACTGGATCAGTTGATGATAAGGCAACATACCGAAGAGCAGCTAAAGTCCATCAAACGGCACGAAGAGGAGTGGGTCAAAGGAGGCGGAAAGTTGTCGCGGGATACTGGTGGCGATGGCACACAAACTTCACTTTCGCAGAAGCTTGGTGCCTATGCTGAGCAGGGTCTCAAGGTCGTAGAGATTGGCGATGCGATCGGGGATGAGGCGAGCACCGACGAGAGCGACGAAGACTATGCCCCAGATCCACGGGGTTCCGCAAGCCCCGAGCCTATGGATGTAGATGAGGACGATGGTGAGGAAATTTCACAAGTTCCACAGCCAGAAGTAGACGACGACGACGACGAAGGTGCCGCACCTTTGAGACGTAACAAATCTGGCCAGCGGCATCCTCGCGTTGTCGTGGGATCTGACGATGAAGGGGAACAAGCCGGTCATCGTAACTTGCCCAGTGTGCAGAGGGAATCCGTTTCCTCAATGGAGTCTCAAACCGACGATGAAAACGACAAGGAGAACAGCGCGAAATTGATGTACGATCGCAGCGAAGACAAGGAGAACAAGGCTGTTGTGCGTCATGAGCTGTCATCTTCAGCGATAGCGTTTGGCTCGAGACTAGGATCCTTACATGGTACTGAGGATGGCGTTCGAGGGATCCTCTCGCTCGCTTCGGCCGCAGATTTCAATGACACCACAAGTTCACCAAAGGGAGACGTCAGACCGCCACTGAAAGATATTTCGAAAGACGAGGATGACCTTTTCTTATCTTCCCCTTCCGCGAATTCACCATTCACCCGGCGTCTTCTCCACAGCGCAGCGAAATCGCCACCCCACCCTTCTGCGTCGACACTCAGCCTTGGATCACCACCAGTTTTGCGAAGTGAACGCATCAGCCGGATAAATCGTCTCTCCTTGGATTCGGAAAACGATGAGAATGACTCATCTGGATTCAAGCCGCTACAGCCTTCCTTTCTGGAAAGACTGCACAGTCAACTCAGCCCTGAGCCTTCGTTGTCCTCCGTCAATCCATTCCCAAATGGCGGGTTCTCGCAACTGTTCTCTGTTAGTTGATCCCTATCTTCGACGACCATAACCTTTTACTTACTAAACTACACGTCCAACTAGGCTGAGGAGCTGAGCTTGACGAAACCTGTCAGCGGGGCAGAGAACGACGGGTTATCATTGACGCTCGATGTTGGACTGAGGCCTGCCCTAGAGGTTAGCGGAACTCTAAGACAGAAAGCTGAAACCATATTTGAGAAAGAGCAAGAATATGTCGTTGCTGCCGCGGTCCAACAAAACGATGGACCGAAAGAACTGCTCTATGTCAACGACCATGGGTATGAGTGGATTCTTCAGGACTTCTACCTCTAATTGCTTCATGATTGTCTTATCAGATTCCTCACACAAACGCGTCCTGAAGGTTCAAGCCCTCAAGTGTACCGCATGACACCTTCCCAGGCGTCCAAGTTCATTGGAACTCAGGTCCACTCCACGCAAACACAACCACTTAGCGCGCGCCCTCCTCTCCGCACGCTATCGTTTACCGTTTCTCAGGAGCTATCTCCGGAGCCGCAACAACTGAGGCGATTACGCAGACGCAGCCCTTCGCCATTGGAACAGAAATTTCTTGGACAAAACAGCAATCCAGTCCCCAAGTTGAACGCGTTCAGTATTCTTGGTAAAACCGCTAAACCACCGTCCAAAGCACAGAAAGAGAAACATGAAAAGTCCGAATTCGTGGCGGTTGAGGCCGAGGAATCTGACGAGGATGATATGTTTGGCTTTGGAGGTCCAAAGAAAGATGACGATGATGATGATGATGATAATGAGCAAGACAAGGTTGTCGAGGGGCTTGTGGACGACGCGGTCATGGACGCTGAAACCGAGGCTGCACAACTTGTTCTGGAGAAACACAGGTGAGTTGGGCATTTTCAGTCCTTGCCGTTTAAAGACGAGGTTCTCCTGTTAGGGAACATGTGGAGGACGACGACCAGCGTCTTCAGAAACTGCACCAAGATGCCATTGAGGGCAAGTTCCGGATGAAGCGCCGTGACCGAGGGGTTGGCTTCGAATACGATAGCGACGAAGATGATGACGACGATGCTCGCCGTATCCGCCAACGGATACACAAGAAACGAAAGATCGAAGGTGATAGCCTGGAAGCCCTAGGTCAGTGACGAGTTGCGAAAATATTATGAGACTTATATGGGTTTCCAGGCCAAAATGAAGAGACAAGGGCATTCTACAATACATACCACCAAGATCTCATTGACGAAGATGACGAGTTTGGACATCTGCGAGAAGACGTTGCAATGCCCGCAGATGATGATGGTGATGATGTCCCAGCTGAAGAGCCTGAGCACGAATCTGTATCTGTGGATGAAATTCGGCAACGTGCGCGCGAGATGGCACAAAATAGCCATGTTGGTGCGGATCGTATACTCCTTGGACGTCTCTGAACCAGTATCATAGGAGGTTGAGACGTTGGACCCCGAGGACACAAGTTGGATTGACCAGTCCATGATGATTGAAGCCGACGACGCGGTCCGAGTAAAGGTGGTGGAATATCGACGGAGTAAATCAATGGCTCGTCATCCAAATGCTGGTCAGATGGACTTTGATGGAGAGGTACGTCCTTTCTCGCAAGGATTCCGCATGAACCCACGACAATCTGTCAGCAGCCCAAACAACATGAAGAGAACGAGCAAGAACGCAAACAGATGACGTCTTGGGCCAAAAATCAGAGCCACCGACGCCAGGGCACAGGACGATCGGGTAACAGTGCTGCCGTAACCGGCCATACCAAAGCCAAAACTGGAGGTGGATCACTAAGGTCAACGCAGCCGAAGAATGCAGCAACTGTCAGCGAGCCACGCAAGACAAAGACCTCGAGTTTGTTGTCCATGGTGTCTAATAGGAGAGGCAGATTTGCATAGACGATATTTTTTCGCGAATAGCACTTGTTTATCTTCTACTGTACTTGTTTGTATTCTTCTCCGTAACTAATCACCACACCGTGACGCAAGAACCCCCGCAGCAGAAAAAATCCGAATATACACAGCTGTAACAAGACTGAGCAGTGACCAACAAGATGCACAGAATTCGCGCTCGGGAAAATAGAATAAAGAAGGGGTATCGCCGTTATAAATAACCGAGTGCGATGGTATAGTTCGAAGTTTCTCGTAGCAGTTTAGGTATAAGTCGATAATTAGTGATTCTGTTTGCCTACGAAGGGTCTGCCAAAGCGAACCAAGGTGTTGCGGGGGCGCGCAGGTTGAATGAGTGCAAAGTTTCGTGATTGACGTGTGGACGTTGGACTTCTGCGTTTACGTGCACTGGTCTGCATCTAGAAGAACATTGGTACCTGAGATAAAGCGGACATCAGATGCAGACTCACTTTGTGTCTCAACATAATCAATTTTGCCATGCATGCTGGTGGTCCGCTCTCTCTGACCGGATTTCCTGCGAAATTATGAGCGGCGTTGATCAAATGGAAAGAAGTACTACGTACGCAATGCAACCAATGCGAGGCCAGCCTCATGAATATCGAGAGCGTCGCTCCCCTCCATGATTGACTTTCTCACTGTTGGGGAAAGGAGGCATAGCAATAAGAATGCAGAAAGGAATGATATGAAGAACGCAGCAAGCATGAAGGATTATGCTTTAAGGAGAAAGCGGCGCGAGGCACGCAGACAAAGCCTTGGCGTGGCACGTCGCGAGGAGGGGGGAGGAGCGGCACAATGGGCACCAGAGAGGTCAACAAATACTGGTGAAAACCTTATTTACCGCCAACAATTTCTTATAGCTTAGTCAGCATGATGTGATATGTGTTTGAATGATCGAACAAGCGGGACAGGCTGTCATCCTCCTACTCGTTCTATGTCCCAATTGCTGTCCTCCGCAGTCATATCAGCGGTAGGACTCACCTGCAAGGCCTTCCTCAATTCCGGCCTTTGTTCCATCACCGTTAGCAATCTACCCATCTTATTAGACGCGCTCAGGAGCAGAGACAGTGGTCAAGGCTTAGTAACAGGTATGCATCGCATCGTGGCGTGTCAACACCACCTGTTGTAATCTCAGCTATAGTATCCAACCATTTGTCCACGTCTGTTTGCCCCTCTTGCCAACATTCTACCCCTTACCTCAATATCTAGCCTCGATGATCCTTTAGCCTGGGGTATGCTGCCATTCGAAAACTTCACGAACTCGCATACTATACGATGGGTTTCGGGTGCATCAGATATCATGTTTACAAATCCGTCAGTGGAGCGGAGATTATCCTTTCTACTCCCCGCGCTAAATTCCTGCTTTGGTCAGAAAGTCTCTTCTCGGCTTTCTTTCGTAAAGGTCAGGTAATAGAAACGTTTCGAGGAAACGGTATCTGGCAGCCCGCACTCGATGTGGCTATCGAAAAGCTGAACCAGGGTCACTGGGTTTGTGCTTGTTGTCGCCACATTGTTATCTATATCAAACTTATCCTAGTTGCACATATTCGGCGAGGGAAAGGTACATCAACCTACCGTGTATCCACAGACGGACGGTATCGCACATTTACCACGATTCAAATGGGGCGTGTGCGTGTTCTGCCATCACACAGTTAGGTACCTTCTCAGATTATGATGATACGCCTCCATCAGTGGTCGGATCATCATGGAGACCAATGTCCCACCCCTTATAATACCCATGTGGCTGACTGGTACGAATATCCCTCGTGTTCTTATCTTCTTGGCCATATCTGATCATACGTGCACAGGCTTTGATAAACTAATGCCAGAGCATCGATCGTTCCCGTTCAAGTACCTCCCAAAGATGGGTATCCAACTTGGTGTCACGTTTGGCCACCCGATACCACCTGACAAGATTATGGTTGCATTGAACGCCCTACGTAGGCTAGAACGTTCCTCTTCGCCGTTTGGCGTAGCAGGGAACTCCTTACGACACGGTGGGCCACCGAGCAGGTCAGGGCTCTGCAGTGCCTTGCATGTTAGAGGGTGGATGGAGGGCGCGATTGTCCAAGCAGGTGGAGATCTTCTCATGGAACGCGAGGGTGCTGGACGATGCGCGCAGATGGACAAGATTCGGAGCGAGGTCACGGCAATTATCCAGCGAGCGGTTGAGGACGTGGGGAGGAAGGTGTCCGGTAGCACACTAGGCCTTCCTTTACCTCATCAAAGTGGGGATCATCACATCCGCTAAACAGTTTGTTCTAGTTCCCTCCTTTCCATTTACAGGTGCTCTGCACGACTATACTTGCACCTGTTTAACGGCTATTTGGTTGTGAGAGTAAACGAGGATGTTGATGACTCTGGTTTTGCAGCCAGTCACTCGCTCTCATGATGAGACAAAACGCACGACGGCTTCGACACCCAAGTGCTAGCGCCGCTCTAGCTTGGAGGACTGACAACCGACCGCAACCGACTCAATTTTTTCGTTTGATGCACATGTCACACCGCCTGTCGGTAACATTTAAAACACCATAGGCGACCGTTTGCGAGTATACATTTGGCTCGCTGTCTGTTCGGGGGTGCTGGAAATAGCCCGAGATTTATTGCCAGCATGTTTCACGATTGCCTGCGGTCAGTACCATCGTCTACCGATGAAATGTGGATGAGCGTGCAGGTCGTACTGGGCGACGGTGACCAGTTTGCCTTCCCAGGACATCCGAGGACCTACTCCTGTCGCCTTCAACCTCAGAGGTTCGAGGTCATCTTGGAGTTGGCACACTGACAGTGCGGCGTTGCGAAGTTGACAACGCTGAAACGTTGACCATCATGATTCACTTGAACTCGAAACAGCTTTACAGTATAGTATGATATCTACAGGCTGTTATCCCACATGCATCACCGTGACCCGAAATTACGATTGTACCACAAACTGGAAGAAGCACTAAGTCAATTCCACCTTAGCGGGTCATGCCCCCTAAGTGGCATGCGCCTCGGTTTCGCTGCGGAGGGTCAAACCATCAAAACCAAGTCAAACAAATGAGAAGGGAGATACGAACAATTGTGCATCATCCACGTCGGTATGGTCCTTGATACGGTAGTGAATCATGGGAAGAGCGCAAACGACTCCAGCGGCACACAAAACCCATGTAGAGATGAATATATTCATGTAGCTGTTGGGAGGGCCGGATGTCCATTGTACCTCAACCATCAGGGGGAGAAGACTTACGGTACCGTTATGGCGTCCGCATGCCATACAACGGCAGCACCAGCAGATTGCAACGCTTTGTCTATGAATGCTGAGTTGAAGTTCTAACTGGGCAGCAGTCGGAATGACTTACAGAACCCAGTGAACACAGCGAGCTTTGCCAAATCGTTCGACATGGCTCCCAATAGCCAATACACAAATGTTTGCCACATGGCATCCAGGAGGCCGCAGAAAATGTATAGCCAGGCGCGTGCTGGATACGCAGAATCACTGAAATCTATCTTCGCAGGCAGAGTAGTTCGCGTATAGGTCCTACGCCCTCCTTGAATTTAAATGGTCCTCGAGCTGGTGAGAAACAACGCACTTTTGATACATATAACCCCATATGTGGACAGCGAAGACCATCAGGGTTATAATAACCCAACCAGCAAACGCACGAGTTCGGCGCCTGTACTTCGACCAATCAAGGACGCAGTACCCGAGGAACAAGGATCCGAATATCTGCGCTGCCCAGTAGATGAATGCGTTGAGACTACGCGTGCGAATGTTGAAAAGTGCGGCGTTGTAATCGTTTTGCTCTAGTTATTTTTACGGCGCTCAGTTTGTCGCAGCAAGCTAAATGTTGAAATAGAATACTTACGCCATGTGTAGAAATAGTTGCTTGCAACGAACATAGGGAACAGTAAGATGATCATTGGATCAGTCTTGAGAGCAACGTAAAGGCTGTAAAATTCTATTTTCCAGGATGGTTGCCGGGGTAGGGTAACCTTCGTGCCATCCGTCCGAATAACCCTCTTTGGATCAGCCATTAGTGGAGCCAAGGATACTCCGATGAGAGTAAGAACCAAGAAACCGATCTGGCAGTGCGTGAATCTCAGCGTGATGCTTCTTTGAGAAGCGATGTATCCCTCACATAGGTTCCATTTCCAACTTCATAAGCCAAGTTCAGACCAATTATGGCGACATTCATGTATAGAACTCACCTCCGTTGCTCTAATAAGGCGTTCAGCAATGAAATTCAACATGAGAGTCAACAACTGAACTACGTACTTGATTATTGAAATTGATCCCAAATGCAACTGCGGAACCAATGACAGCACCCAGGTTGAAAATCGCCCAGAAAATACCGATGAAGAGGCCCTTTTGCATCTCTGTGGGATAAGCCATCATCATACAACCTTGTGCGGTCCATAGCAGCCCTGCACACAATCCAAGAATGGCACCGGCGACGACGACGAAGTCGTCTGCGTTGGGGTGAATATTAACCACCCTAAAGAATAAATGAGTGAGTGCTGGTAACGGTTGTGATTGCAACGTAGCGTCCGTACAAAAACGAAGCAATATACAGGGAGTATCCCAGTGTTCCGAGGAACAGGGTTAGCTGAGGTCCAAGTACATTGTTGATCGTTCTGTGGATGATCAGTAAAGAGCACGCATCATATGGAAGCGCGACACGGACCCGGAAAAGAAGGCGAAGAAGGCAAAGGTAGCATAAGTAGCTGTAGAAGCGTTGGACTGAGCTGTTGTGTTGACTTGACCGCCTCCGCCAATCCCTCCCAGGGCATTAAACATGCCAGGGCACATGAAGCAGACGAATCCAAGCATAGAGACTTGGAAGTAAGGGTGGTAGTAGATTCCCTTCAATCCTGTGGGGCGTTCGAAGATCTCTTCGCGTTGGGAAGCGGAGTCCTCGCTGCCGCTCTCCAGCGTCTTCGGGTGGATGTCTGCCATGAGGACGAAGGAGATGTGGGCACGGGGGTCCTATCCGCGCAAGTACTTATGGGTTTCTGCGACAATCAAGCGCCCAGGGGAAAAATTGGGTGCATGTGGCCTCGGATGAAATTGACAGCTCACTGCAGTTACATACTGATGGAACTTAAAAATATCGTTGCGCCGGGGAATGCTGGCCTACGGCGAACCCTGCCGGTGACCGGATCACCATTAGAGTTCAACGTGATAAGCTCGAGGCGAGGACGTGCCATGTGGTGCTCTGCTGGAGCTGTATCGAAGTGGCACTATGATAGTCGCCGGCCAGACAGTATGTACGTCATATCGTGGCGGGGTCTATACTTCGCCCGGTACTATGTACTTCCTGGAACGCTGGCTCCAGACTTCGATTCGCAAGCGTGAGGAATTCCTTACTCAAGTGGACTTGCAGGTCAACGACGTCCGACTGAGATACATCCCGACTTTGATAGGTGTTCATTAACATCCACTACTCGATGCGTACTTCTGCCGGCCTGCATTCTCCTAGTACTTGCTACCATCCCGGCACGACTCGAGATTTTTTCGCATGGGTTTACAAGGGCCCGATAGATGGAGGATTAAAATGATGCCAGCAACTTGACGTTCAGCTCGTCTTAGACACCGACTTGCCATTAGATCATATATGACACCAGTGTTGTCTGCTGAAGTACTCAAAAAAGACCCACCATTCGTCCGTCGCTCAGCGCTCAGCGCTCAGAGGTATTGAAGCTTTTCAATGAATTCACGTTTGACTTCATGAGGTGTTTGGAATGCAAGGCTTTGGATAACAGACGTCAACAAAGGACAACAATGACTATGCTTGTCTTTTCAAGTGCTGGCGCCTGAGCAAGCTTGCTGTAAGGCGTTGTACTTGCGCTCGTGCTTGCTGTTCTTAACCTTTTAACAGCGTGGTCATGAATGTCATTGACAGGGTTAACAGTTGTTTAGAAAAGTGGTCCAAGAGTGGGGAGACCGAATGGTACGTTCGAGCTTTTATGTGGCATTTTCACCTCAATAATCCTGTCTACAGTCGAAATTTCATTCTTCCAGCTCATCTAAACCACATGGACCCGACCAGCGTTGATACGCTCACAACTGCGTATCATACCCTGCTATTTTCTGCTTTGAGGACTTGGGTTCCCAGTAGCTTGCTAACCCCGCAAACCTTCGTCGACTTCGTCCAATCAGTCCTGGTTTCCTTGCCTTCTTCATCTGTACAGTCTAGGCCTATCCAAAGCAACACTTTATTCGGGGAACTCCTTGTCGACACCGTCTGGTCCCTTGACGCGCAGCTGGATGAACTTGTGACGGATGCCAAGGCTACCATCGCGACTGCAGAACAGACAACTGCGGCTAGCGACTTGCACAAAGCTACGGGAATAAAGCAGACCGCTGAGCAAGACAAGGAACTTCTCGTTGATGTTGTCAAGAGGCTCCTGGTGAGCATCAGCGATTACTTGGAGTGTACTGAACCCATTTTCTATTTAGTTTACTGGAATTATCGACGTGGCTGTATGCCGGGAGCGCCTTGATTTGAGCCTCCTTGCCAATATAGGCCTTGTATTGGACAGGTCATCGTTTGACAAGAAGGAGATTAGAACAAGAACCGGTCTTCTGTGAGTTCCTCATGGGCGGGTTATTGTACCGGTTGACGTTCGTGATTTGATCTGCAGTTACAAGCAAAACAAATTCAACCTTCTCCGCGAGCAGTCCGAAGGTTACAGCAAGCTATGTGTGGAGGTGATGAGCTCTTTGGGACCTTCGCATTCTCCACAAGATGGGAGACCTGTTGAGAGTACCGCATCCATAGAGGACCGCTCTCGATTAGTATGGGACAAGATCATGGGCCTTATTGGATATTTTGACCTCGATCCCAATCGTGCCCTTGACATCATCCTCGATGTTCTGACCGTCAACATCACAACCCATCACACTTTCTTCCTCTCCCTTCTGTCGTTCTCCCCGTGGACGAGTTCTATTAGGCGCTCTTTCGCTGGCAAATTCGACTCTTGCATGCCACCCGTCCCATCTTCCGACCAATATCGAGGGAAGTCGCTTGACGCAGTTCTTGAAATCGCCGAAACCGTATCTCTCCGCCACAAAGGTCTGAATTCAGTTCCAAGCGGCTCTGAGTCGCGGGTACTTGCTCAGGTTCTTGGTTTCAAGTTCGCTTATTATCAGGTTTGCCGTATGTCTTAGTATATCTTTCTCCTCTGATTTTGCGTAGGGTCCAGATGTTCACGAACCATCGCCAAAAGGCTTGTACCTTGCGGCCGCTATATTGATGAGGGAAGGATTTGTGTCGCTCGAGGAATTATATCCCCACGTGAGTTGACTTCATTGTGTTGTATGGACACGACTTCATGCCAAACATTTAGCTATCACCTTCTGATGAAGACATGGATTCGTACCACAAGGATTATCTGGACCAGGTTCACCTAAGGATTACAGATGCCAAGATCACTCAACTAGCGATGGCAGCCCCTTTAGAGTCGACGAACTCCGGCTCCAAAGCGCGACCAGAGCCTGGAGAGGAAACTAAAAAATCCCTAGATTGGAAACCTCCCAACCAGAAGGCAACTCTTGTCAACGCCTTACTTTCCGTTGGCGCCTTACGTCCCGCTTTTGCGATCTTGACCAAATTTCCGTGGTTCATAGACGCTCATGTCGAACTCGCGGATTTGGTGCTCCGCGTTCTCAGGCATTCTATCTCACCTCTCTACGATACGGCTTTCGTGCTCAAGGAACGGAATCCCAGCTTCACGCAGCCTCGTGCTCGCTATGGGTCAACTGGTGTCCTCCTGACGCCTACTCGCAAGCCACAACTGACATTAGTTGCACCGACACCTCCCAGCACAGCTACGACGGAGTTTGTATTCTTTTTCCCTGACTGGTCGGAGAGGGTTCCGCTGTCGACAACGTTCGAGGATCTGGTTGACGTCATTGAACCTCTTATGAGCTTCGTTGGCCTCCATATATCGCGTGATCCGTTGTTCGTTTCGAAAGCAACGCGTTTAGGGAGGTCGCAATTAATGTCTACGGTAAATCCAAAATCCTTGCGGTTCGCCAATGTGTTCATCTTTCTTTCAGGCTCCTCTTGACCCTGTCACTAAGAAGCCCACGGGGGGGCCAGATCCCTTGAATCCTGTTCGTGTGTTCTGGTTCAAACTTTTGCGACTATACTTCCTACCTTCCCTACCTCTTATTCGAGGAAATGCTGTTTGCACTGTTGAGATCTGGAACATTATCCGGCAGTATGAAACAACAGCTCGGTGGAAACTTTACGGGGAGTGGAAAACAAGCACATACAACTCGCATCCAGAACTTCGAATACGTCAAGTGCAAGCTGATCGGGAATCAAAAGGAATATTACGTCGCTTATCACACCAGACTATTGACACCCTTTCTGGCACGGTTGCAAAATTGGCCCACTCCAATCCCTGTATCTTCTTCACCAACTCAGTCAACCAAATCATGGCGTATGACAACCTCGCGGGTGTGGTGATCCAGGCACTTCGATATGTGACCAACATGGGGTTTGATGTATTGGTCTACATCATTCTCGACGCGCTCTCGAATCCTTATAAGAATCGGGTGAAGGATGACGGCGTTAATATCTCGGATTGGTTGCAAAGTAGGTTTGGTTGTGCTGCTTCGTTACATGTTATTCACAACAGCAGGTCTTGCGTCGTTCACCGGCATGCTCTTTCGTCGATACAGTGCAGATCTGTCCCCGCTTCTGAAATACGTTGTACACCAACTATACAACGGCCAGACGACGGAAATAGTGGTCCTTCGCGAGCTAATCTGGAAAATGGCTGGCATTGAACCTCTTCCAAGTCTCTCAGATTCGCAAATTGCTGCGATGGCCGGTGGTCCGGCGCTACGCATCGAAGCAATCGCTTCCGCAACTCGAGGTGCTCGTCTGGATCCTGGCGATGCAATACTCAAAGGTCCTCAGCGACTGGGAAAGAGCTTACTGGAGACGTCCTTGGCATTGCCACTCCTTATTCAGGTTGCGCAGCAGCGTCAGTCCTGCGTCTTCAAGGCACCAGACACCCATCTTAAGTCCCTCGCAAGTCTGTTCGATACCGTAGGTTGCGCGTCATGTCGTCCTCGCATCTTGGTCTCAAAGTCGCTTGCCCAATTCAGACCCACGGGGTGTTGCTGCAATACCTGGAACTTCTTACTTCTCCGGCGGTTGTCCCCCCTGAAGACTACGCGAAGAGGATCCTTCCTTCGTTAGCCGACCTCGGGGAGTTATATGGGATATCTGCTCCAATTTGCATGCAAATTATTCGTCCGATGCTTAACAACCTTCTCTTGGTAGATGTTCGACCAGTCATCGTTGACTGAATGCTGATTAGGTTCTAGAAAACGGCCTTGTCAATGCAAGAGAAAGAACGTGCTGCTAACGAAGAAGCCGAGAAGCGTCTGAAGGCTCGCCTGTCAGCAAAGCGTGATCCATCCGGATCTGCATCGCGCATGGAGTCGCCGAGTGGTGCCAATACGCCACGAGATAACTCTGAACACAGGCCGCCACTGGTCGAAGGCAACGAGGATAACGCGATGGATGTTGAACTGGAAATAACCACCCCCGCTGCAGAGGTCCGTACATCATATATGATTAAAATGCTCAGTGCAATGACTGTCACTATTTTGTTTTTGTAGAGTCCTTGGATACCTGAACTGGAAGCGCTTTTCGACGATGTACGAAAGATCGCAAAGAGCAGCGCGATTGATGTGATTGGGTAAGTCTTGTGAAGTCGAGTCAAATCCTTGAGTTAAACAAAGCTCTATTAAGCCCTGGTTTTTACTTAACGTTCTGGCAATTGTCGATGTATGATCTCTCCCCACCAGCCGCCAGGTACGACGAAGAGGGAGCTGCATTACGCACCCTCAGTCGACAAGAAGACGCCAAGTACATTAGCGCCGACCGTTCTTCCGATCGCGCAAAGAGGCTCACGGCGAGCTCCCATAGAGCAAGACGTGATCGATGTAACACGTTTGTCAACACATTGGCCCAAGAGTTCAAGGAACAGACAGCTTCGAGAGTTTTCACCTTAAAGCGTTTAGCACGAGAGAAGCAACACTGGTTTGCTCATGGTGAGTTTACGCCATCTTCAGCGGATCAAGTGACTTATCTACTGCCAAGTCGAGCATCGTTACGCAGTTTTGGCATCCGCCATTATCGAACACTGCATCCAACCACGCTGTTTGTTGTCACCTATGGACGCTGACTACTGCGCACAAATCATCAAAGTCATACACACGCAAGGAACGCTGGGCTTCCCCACATTGATGTGTTACGACAAGGTAAGCATCAAGATTCTGCAGAGACTAACGATTGATGGCCCTGGACCCCAGCTACTCGGAGACCACGTCAAAACGGTGATATTCTCTTGCAGCGAATATGAAGCGAAGAATTATGGTATGTACCTTCAGTTTCATCTGCCGTTGTATAACTGTTAAACGTATTATTGGACGACAGGGCGCTTTTTGTTAGGGGTTCTTACGGACCTATGGAAGTGGGCACAAGACGAACAGCTTTTCACCCAGGAAAACCGTACGAAGATCGGTGGAAGAACTGTTTTTCTTCCGGGCTTCCAGCCGCGTTGGACCAACAAGGACCTTATAAATATCTTACCAGAAGACTTGTTGGCGTGGTCGGGTTTCAAACAAATTCTACGCAAATGGCACAGAAAGCTAGGAAGAGTGGGTGGTCTAGCACTGACAGAATCAGTAAATTGACAAGTTTCCACAGAGCCTCTGCAGTTGCATCGAAACAGGAGAATTCATGCACGTCTACAATGCCATCATTGTACTGAAGGAAATTCTTCCCGTCTTTCCCCTAGCTGCTGTTGGGGAATATGGACCCGTCATCGATAACATGATTGATAAACTAGTTGAAGGTGAGGAACGGGGTGATCTTAAGATACTGAGCAGGGCGTGAGCAGGCTTTCTTTCATCCCCGTGGTATGCTCTGATGTCATCGTAGCTACTCTGCAGCTTTGAAGAAGCGCGAGTCGCAGTGGACAGTTCCACGGCCAACACCTCCCAGGGTAAGATATTTTTGCCCTGGGATTTTTTCCACTCAATCCCCCTTTCAGCTGAACGGTGGTGCTATGTCTCCGAAGCCTGCTTCACAAGCACTCGACAAATCACGTTCTACACAGCCACCTAATGGTTCTACAGTCGACACCCGCCGCGATATCAGCACAGTCGCAGGCGCCCCATCGGCTCCAAGAGTTCAGTCATCAAGTAGCGTGCCTCAGATCACCGATGAAAGACCATCTACACCGGCAAGTTTGGCGAAATTGGCCATCGAAAGGTATGAATATCACTGGTGTTGACTCTAGTTCTCAACCAATTGCAACGTAATTAGCATTCCCAGACCCGAGAAGGTGAAGCGAGTCAGACCAGAAAAAGGGAGTCAATCACCAGCGCCGGATGGCGAGAACAAGTCAAAACAGGATGCTATGGACGTTGACGTCATTCCCACTGCACCAAAGGAGGGAAGGACACACCCGCAACAAGAACCGGCTTCATCACGTTTTGGAGCGCGGCAGCCTTCTGCTCCTGGTCAAAGCTCCTTACCTCCAATGCCTGTTGATATTCGGGCGCCAGCTCCCATCAGAGAGGCTCTTAAATCTTCTCGGTCAGTCATTATGGCCCTTAGCCCACGAGAACCTCTATCCCCTAGGCAAAGGATTGAAGACAAACAGATACAAGACGTCATGCCACCACCAACAGCCCCCAGTCAGACGCTTTCGGCGCAAGAGCTCCGCGAAACAGCCAAGCAAACGATTGGTCACCGTGCATCAGAGAAATTTGATGACCGGCGAACGATAGGTGATACCCGCAGCCAGCCTGGTTCTGGAGCTCCGTCTCCATTGCCACGTCGGCGTACCGCGTCCCCTGGCACTAGGAATCATAGCTTGGAGAGTCGCGCAAGTGGCGAACGTCGCTCTGACCGCGGAACTGCAGATGTTGACCATGGTGATGGGAGGGTCCTAGAACGAGAAACTCGACAGGAGTTGCGATCATCCCGCAAAGAGGGTAGTGCCGCTCACGGCCCTCGAAGCGAAAGGGTCTCAAGCCATCGCGCGTCAGCTCGCGAGAGTGATCGGGATAGGGAGAGTGACAGAGAACGTGATCGAGACCGTGGTCGGGACAGACATGCGGAGCGCGACCGTGATAGGGAACGCGACAGAGAGCGGGAGAAGGATAAGGATAGGGAACGTCGTGACAGAGATAGAGAACGCGACAGAGACAGGGATCGGGACAGGGATCGCCACCGTCGTGATGACAAGGATCGTGATCGCGAGTCCCGCAAGGACCGAGATAGATCAAGTCAAGTTTTAGCGCCAGCACCCTCATCTGCCACACCAGAGCCCCGAAGTCTTCCCACTCGACCCGACCCTGCTCGACACCGTCCCGCTACTCAGGTTGGCGATGATGCTCTTGGCAAAAGACGACGTCTTGTCGATGATGATGTCAGTGTCCCTCTTTGGTTAATGTGACTCGCTGACTTGTTGACAGGCTGACCGCACCTCAAAGCGTAGCTCTCGCAAGGACAGTCACAGAGAGGACCGTGGCCGCCGCTCTGACAAGGAAAGCCACGATCGACCACGGGATTCTGACAGGCATCGAACGGAACCCCAAACGTCTGAAGGAGACCCCCGCCCACCTGTCGATAAGGTATGTTGACGTAGTTAGTGTAATCACACTTTAGACTAATAACATAACCTAACAGCCTAGCGAAAAGCGGATACCCGATGGTCCCAAAACCTTGCCTCCAACCACCCCATCAGCCCCAAGGGCGATGTCGTCTGTGGATGGTTCCAGGGGTGGAAGCAAGGTCGACCCTGGTGCTAGCCGAGGTGGTGGTGATTGGAAAGGCCAACAACGTGACCATGGACCACACGCATATCCGGTTTCAGCGGCTGGTGGCACACCAGACACAGGTTCCAGTTTACGTGCAAGGATAGGCGAAAAAGAGGCTACTCGCTCCGCTCCCCATGGACCAACGGCATCTTACCGGTCTGATGTGTTGTCCAAGGAGGACGAGCGTGATAATAGGAAACGAACGGTAACTGGTGGGTAATCATCCGTCTGTCTCTGACTTGAGCTTATCTCGCTTCCACCTAGATCGGGATAAGGATGTTGGGGAGGCCAACAGCATCCCAGGAGGCGACCTATCGTCGCAGCCTCCGAAACGACCAAGGATCATTCGCAATCGTTACCCTCATGGACTGGCTAAGAGGACTCTCCCTATTGACCCCCAGGCTGGGGATAAATCACGGTCGGCGAGGAAGGATTAATTATCCTCTATAGATGAGATGTCTGCCGACTGTACATCATTACATTACTTCTTGCCTCTCCGCTAAATCAACGTGAAGCTGAGAGTCTACATACACTACCAATAATTACCGCTGGGTAGCTCCGAGTTGAATCAGATTAGACGAGTTGAATCGTGAAGTAGTGGTGGGTAGGTTAATTATTTCTTCATCAGTGTGAGGAACTCCTCGCGGGTCTTTTGCTGTGTCCGGAAACACCCCAACATACACGAGGTAACCGTCATGGAACCTGGTTTTTGTACACCACGCATGGTCATACACATATGACTGCAAGGAGTGGAACATTGAGCAGGACGACCATCAGTAAGAAGCACTCACGTGGCCTCCATCACGACTGCGACTCCACGAGGCTTGATTGCTTCCTGGACTGCAATTGCAATCTGTTTGGTCAGCCGCTCCTGAACTTGTAGACGGCGGCTGAATGTTTCGGCAATCCGCGCGAGTTTAGAAAGCCCCAGCACGAGTTGATTGGGAATGTAAGCTATAGCAACCTAAGAATAGTTGATCGTGGGTGTCGCGGAACTTGGGATGCTGCCCACCTTTCCTGTGAACGGAACTAGATGATGTTCACACAGGCTAGAGATGTCAATGTCACGGACCAAAACCATCTCATCGTGATCCTCCGCGAATACGGCATCGTTGATGACGTCTGGAGCGTATGCAGGGTGGAATTGACAGAATAAGATGTAAGCCCACCTGCCAAGCGTTCCTCGTAGCCTCGGGTCATCCACATGATGGCTTGTGCATATCGTTCGGGTGTTTTCAGAAGCCCTTCTCGGTCTGGATCTTCGCCAATGCATTCTAGAATGGTGCGGACCGCAGTGGCCATTCGCTTCTCACGCGCAGCGCGTTCTAGTGGTGTGGCATTGAGACGAGAGATGGTCGACTTGGCTTGAGGGAGTTGTGAGCGCTCGAGTACGAGATGATAGAGGGCAGATTGTACCTGGCCATCCCAGGCCATTCGGGTCAGGAAGTGGGCTCCCCCTCTCAGCAGCATTCGTAAGTGGTGTGGACACACCGGAAGGTGGGCGAAAGCCGTAACCCTCTCGGACATGAGGCCAGGAAGGACGTACAGGGCCTTGCTGGGGGGAGTCGTGTTGGGAGTTGACATGATCAGCATCACCTCGGGGGATGTCGGCATCATTGGAGACCAGGAGGGACTGGGATTCGATGGCACCGTGAAGCTCCAGCTGTCGTAATTCACTTGACAAGAGCTCCGAGTCGCCATGGGATAGCATCGATGGGGAGAGGTGCCTGCTCTAGGTATCGATGGCAGGGATCATTCAGAAAGGGATCTGGGAAACAGAGCGGGGGAACCTGGGGATTTTTTTTTCGGCGTGGAAAGGATTGAGATTTGCTGGGTGGACGACCTGAAGTGGAGTAGGACCATAAATGGATATCTCAAGGAAGAGGGAAACCGGCAACTGAGCACGCCGTCGCTGCTGAAACTGTCTCTCCCGCCGAGTGCAAGACAATTAGCAACCTGTGCCACCGGTAAGACTTGGGTCCTGGGCGTGTGGTGAAACCGTTGCTTGGGCCGCCTCCTTCCAATTCGCGCACGCTCCAGACAGGTTCAATGGCAGTTCTAGTACTGTTCTAATTCGCTCGCGGAATGCTCACGCAACGCTCCCTTTCATTCCTAAAATGACCTAAAGTTTCATAAACGTCCTGCCATCTTTCTTTCTTCTCACTATGTGGTCTCAGTCGGGACGCCTCTGCCAAACTTGTCTGCACTGCAACAAACTCATCACCTCGGATCTCATTCGGTGAGGCGGACTTGCTCTCTTCCATCACAAATGGCATCTTGACGTGAACCCCGAGAATGCTGTGACTCTTTCCGATTCTTATACCCTCCTTTCTAGGCCATATTATCTCCCCGTCGTCTCCCGTATCTTTGAGAATGGGTCAGGATTCAAAGCCGCCTCGCCAGCTGAGGCGTCGGTGTCCAACACCGCGCGTACCGCCCAAATCATCATCACCCCCATCCTATCGCTCCTTGGAGCAGGCTTGGTTAGCTTCTCGCGTCGTGCCACGTCGTAGGGGCACATATCTCATGCCCGGCGCACAACGTCCCATTAACGAGACAAACATAAAGCTTGCCCTCACAATCGCTCAAGCATGCTTCCCTGATTTGTTGTCTACGTTGTGGGCCTTGCATCCCGTCCGGACATCTCTCATGATGTTTCTCCACATTGTCCGTGCCTTCTTTCCAGCATTCAGGGGCTATTCCCAAGCGATGATTGTGGACGAGGTAAGCCGGCCGGAAAATCAAACCGGGATTCTGATGCATTTACATCATTACAGCTCCAGACATTGGTGTCATCTGCATGCTTCTCGTGGTCCCGGCTCTTGAGATTGCTAGTCGCCGAGATATTCAGACGGGCCGCTGAATCAGCCATCGATTCATTTGCGTATGTCCCAGATCACTTTCATGTCCGCTGACTATTAATGGTGCTGAAAGTGCTTCAAATGAGAATATGGTCCACGAATCGGCCCGATTTTTTGTCGAATACCAACAAATTGCACAGCGTCTGCGTCTCGATATTCCGACACTCTCGGATCCCGTCGTGCGAGACTGTCTTCAAGAATCCGATCTCTTCGTTCGTTCGTTCAACGGCATGGGTAGTTTTGGACTACTATCCCCCTTCGACTTCATACAAATATTCGCCTTAATATCTGAATTGATCTCACACCTCCTGGTGCTTTCGTCCCTGACAGGTGGTTCCGCCAACTTGGGAACGTTACTTCTATCTCTACTATCCGCCTTATTCCCTCTTCTCTTGAACCGTTTTATTGGCGCTGGTTCGTCCCCAGAGGTAGTTTACACTCCCGACGAGGTTCGGACCGCGGAGCGTCAAGAAAAATTACGGAATCTTGCGTACAACGAGTCTCATCGTCCAGAGGTGCTCCTCTTTGGCCTTGGTCCATGGGTCCTTCAATCTTGGACGAATGCTAGAAAGGCCACGTTGTATGACGGACAGACCTCGCTTTCAAACCACTTGACGTTATCTCAGCTAATGAACCAGATCAATATTTCCGATCTCCTATTCGCCCTTCAAAATGTGAGCGTTTGTCATTGCTATTCAATTGACGTCTTTGTTCTGATCCTCCTCTTTCGGTAGCTTCCTCTTCTTCTCATGTTTCAATCATCTTCTGCATCACTTGGATCGTTGGCTCTATATCGGAGCTCAATCCAAGCTGTAGTCTTCACGTTTGGAAACTTCTTAACGACAGCGCGTATGTCATTTCAGGGTATTTTCTTGATGGGAGCTTTCTGTGCAGCCATGAATATCCATCCTGAGCTAGAGCCGATGGAAGAGGACGTCATAAATTATCCGAGCTTGCCGTGCGGGATGAAAATCGAAGCAAGGTCCCTAACCTTTTTCTGGTATTCATGTGTGGAAACATGCTTATACTCCGTCACAGGCACATGTCGTATACTTATCCGGGAAGTAAGGATGCTTCGCTGAAAGACGTCACCTTCAGCTTGGAGGCCGGAGAATGCCTTGCGATTGTTGGGTACAACGGATCAGGCAAGTTCCGGGCACCAAACGTTGACTCATTGCTAATTTGACTCGTTGGGGTCGAAATAGGGAAGTCCACGCTTGCGAAGGTCCTGCTGCGCATTTTAGATTTCGACCACGGGGAACTCCTTATCAACGGTGTTGACATACGACGGTTGTCGCCTACTGAGTACCATCGACATGTTACAGCCGTTTTTCAAGACTTTTCAAAGTTTAACTCCACTGTGCGAGAGAATGTGGGGGTGGGTTACGTTCAAAAGTTGCAGTCACACGCGGCTGTTTCCCGTGCCATCCACCTTGGTGGGGCGGATACATTTGTGGATACCCTCCCCAACGGTTTGAGAACAAAGTTGGACAGCTCAGGCTTCGATGCTATGCCCCCTGCATACCCAGGCACTCCGGGCTGCGGGATGTCCTCACGACAACATCATGGCCTATCGGGTGGCGAGGTATGTTGTGCCGGGCTTAGTCATCACAATAAGTGTCTGTCTTGTTGACCTTGATCTTACGGCAGTGGCAAAGACTGGCCATATCTCGCGCCTTTATGCGAGCCGATCGACCGGAGGTTGACCTTTTGTTGTTCGATGAACCCGTAAGTGGCACGCCTCAGCTGTACATATGTCGTCATGAGCCTGCATCACTCACAAGGCTCGGCAGACATCATCACTGGACGCGCACGCCCAGAATAAAATGTTTGATACCATACATCATATCTCAGAGACCCCATTAGGCAACAGGACCAAAACTGTCATTTTCATTACCCACCGACTTTCCACCGCGCGTCGTGCCGATAAGATCGCGATGATGGAGGGAGGGGTACGTCCATCATGTTTAATTCCCTTCCGTCTCCTTCTCGACGTTAATGGCCGCGTCGTTGATTTGTAGACGATAACCGAGTTTGGTACTCATGAAGAATTGCTCAGGAAAGGTGGCTCGTATGCCGCGCTGTACAAGGCATCCATTTGAGGTGGACGATGTTCCCCTGAACTCTTTTTAGAAAACGTCGTCAATTCATTGGGATTCTCGCTTTCATATCAAGGCAATGTATCAAAAATCACGAGTGTATTATTAGGCCTCACACTCAGCCACCATGTCCTAGGTCATAGAAAATACAACTGGACGTAAACGTAGACCTAATCCTTTGTGGAGTGATCCGTGTACACTACCGTGCCATCATGAACATACACATCAATATGTGCATTCTCCGCGGACTGAGACACGACGTCAGTTAATGACGGACCGCTGTGGATCCCTACCAACAAGCCGGCATCACGGATGCCTTGGATCAACGAGGGAACTTGGAGCTAGTGTACATAAAATGGGTGAGCCTGACGGAATGACAGATGGTGGCACTGCATATTACCAATAGCTCAGAATCGAAGAAGACGCCCAAAAGGTTGTTCGTTTTAGCGAATTCCACACCCTCCGCCACACTGGAGGAGTACTGATCGTCACCGACCTCTCGAAGGTCAGGGTTGGGCGGAGTTGATCCATGATCCTTGCTAGCCTGACCGCATCTCGATGAAAAGAAGACCGGATCTAGTTCGAAGCGAGACGTGAGATGGTAATGATCCGCAGCAATGGAATAGGGGAGATTACAATTTGGTTGCTTCCAGTTCAGTGCCGCACAAACCCGGTGAGAAAAAGAAGTGAAAGCGATACGTCGGCGTGCAAAGGCCCCACCGAGAGACGACGATGTTTGCCTGATCGTGCGAAAGAGAGCGTTGACGCTTAAATTAAGGTCGAGGTGGCGATTGATGGCTTGACTCGGGAAAAGCGCTAATTCCAGTGTTATGCCAAACTGGACAGGTAAAAGCTGCGAAATTGCATAAAATAGGAATCCCCTCACTTTGTATATATATAGAGCATCGTACCTGCATGAAGCGCGAAAGCGGCAACATCACTCGCGGTAGAATTCTATACCAGTCCTGAATGGAAGTCATTCTGCGAATGAGTTGTTCTCCCCTATCGAGTCGATTGGCTAAAGCATCGAATTGAGCAAGAGTAACATCGGCGACGCCCAGATCATAGGACGATTCTGGTAACAACTGTTCGCCATATAGCACGGGCTGAAGGTCTCGTGTGACCTGGACGACCGCATAAACGTAATTCCCAGATAGTGAAGATAGTGTGACTGTGTGCATGGGAGAGGCGGGTGTTGACTGGATTGATGGTGATGTGTGGGTAGAATCCATCGATCTAGGGGATTGCCGCCATGGGGGTACTGCTTGAGGGCTAGGGTGCAGGGGGTTACCCTGAGGTAGAGTCAGGGATTTCCAGTAGGTTTCGACGGCTCCTCCGACTTCCAGGGTGATGCCCTGGAATGGAGTAATGAGATGTGCAGAGAAGCTAACCTGGATGTGAACATCAGTGTTTTTGTGCGGCGGAGAACCAGCTGAGTGCATACCTCGCCAATGCTGTGCAGACGATGATCTAGTATGGATAATGTGTTGAAGCTACCGTCAGGAGAGTGGAGGAAGGACGGATGAGCCACAGCACGACCGATTGTTTTGGTGCCAAAGTTCGGGTAGATCGAAAATTCCAACGTAAGGTCTTTCAAGCTAAATGCCTGGAACATAAATGTATCATAATTGTTTTGCCGCGGAAGCGCAATGGTGTATGGAGGAGCGTTGACTCCAGGACCCGCAGTGATGACCATTTTTAGCCGGTTTGGCGAAGGCAACGATACACTTTGTGCTAAAATCGAATCTGATAAACGAGGATGAAATCTGATAGCCTTTCCGGACCGCCTATGATCGGGTAACCCTACGGTGATTACCACCAAATAGTTTTTGTCGAGGTAGTTATGGCCATAGACTCGATGTGGCATTATGGGCGGAGGTAAAGATAAAGATGGAATGGAATCGGGGTCGTCGATTCGCATGTCGCTCGCAGTCCGCGGAAATGTAGGAATGCGGTTGGAAGAGACGGTGGGGGGTTCTTTGGGTATCACTTTGAGAAGCAAATCGACGCACGCGCGATGGCCGTACCATGCCGCGTAGTGTATGGCTTGGTGGTTGAACTCATCAGTTCGATCAACACGGGCTCCAGCTTGGAGAAGAATGTGTAGGCATGACGTATGCCCATTACGCGCAGCATGAAAGAGTGGTGTCCATTCATGATATTTGTCCGGAAGATCCCATCCGTCTTGGTCTAAGAGCAGCTTGCAGACATCCGCATGGCCTTCGCGAGCGGCGAGATGGATGGGAAACTCTCCGTTTGTATTAGGAACACATTTAGCCCCTTCCTTTAGCAATAATGAGACGACGTCCGTATACCCGTGTTGACTCGCTAGGGATAGCGGCACCAGACTAGAGACTGGGGATGGCGACTGTAGGGCGATGCACTGGTCGCATATCAAAACCTGCACACATAAAGCACAACCTCTGAGGGTTGCATACACAACAGGGCTGCAATTGTCCACGTCGAGTACGTGCGGCGGAACGCCAGCTTCCAAAAGTTGCTTGCAAACAATCGCGTGGCCATGCATAGCTGCATAATGCAGAGCTGATCGTCCATAGACGTCCAACTTTTCCCTCTGTGACCCTTGCTCGAGACACAAGTTCACAAGGCGCAAAGAACCAGCGGCCGCAGCCTCGTGAAGACATGTGCGTCCATTGATATCGTCGATGAATCCGAAATCAAAGGGTACCTCGACGCTGGTGAGGATGAGGTCTCCAAGTTCTGAAGGTGCGTCGACGATGACTTTCCAGAGCACCCGAGTGACATGGGCTTTCCCCCCATTCTGAAGGCCGAGAATGTCAGAGTGTCGCACTAGATACTTGATGGTCGCCTTATCGGAGTTTTCCACTGCCTTTCGTAAATCGAGTTCGAACTCGCGAAATGGGCCAGAGTACATGTTCCGCTCGATGCTAAGCTGAACATCTAGAACATCTTGGGCAGCAGCCCCCTCGAATTTGAGGCCAGTAGAGAGATCAGTGAGGTCTAGTAGGCTTGCTGCCACAATATCCGAGAAATCTGCAATGAGCTTTGCATGTGTAAGAAACAGCAAGCAACGAAGAGATGCAAATCACCTGTCTGTTAAACACAGGCTGAACCTCAACCTGGCGAGCGAGATAGAGTTCCTTGGTTGTAGAGCGTGAGCGTTTGTCCCACTTCTTCAGGATTTTGCGGAAACCCGTCACATTGATCTCTACGAATTGCTGCGTGCATAATGTGAACGGTTATCCAATACAGAGTCGCGACGATTACCTGTAATTTGCCTAGATCCCTTTCGAGCAGACGGAATCCCTCTTCGACAGCGATCCACTCGACGTGATTCATCGCTGAACCATCTGTGGCATCCGGAAGACCCCTCAGGGCTGCAGCGCGACGCTTGGACAGGAGAGTTTCAAGACGCAACTTCAGCTCCGCTTCCTTCTGCAGGTAGAAAGTATTAATCTGGATTGACACGCAGGTATCAGTTTCAAAGCGGGTAGTGACCGAAACCGAATTCACGTGCCTTTTCAAGTTCCCGCTCCAGCTTGAAGAAAAAGGCAGCCTTGTGAGCCTGGAAGTCAGCCCCTCGGTCGTGGTCCTGCCCAAGCGAAGAGAGGATGGATAACTGGTTCGGATCATCAGGGGAGATATCACTTGAAGTGTCGGCTGTGGGAGATATTGCGATCGCTGTGTTTCCTGTTGGGTTCAGGAGATCCGCAGGCCGGACACCTACTGCCAAAGCAGCAGCCTCCGAGGCAGGTCGATTGGCTGCCAGTGAAGAAATAATCTTCTTGAGGAACTTGTAGTCGAGATAATACGCAGACCATCCTGGCACCTGTTCTGACTGGATCTGCTTTCCAAACTAGCAACAAATTGGATAATCTTTAGCACCACGGTCGTTCATGAGCCGGGGGGAGGGCTGACCTTCATATCGCACGAGATTCAGCGGGATATATCGAAACTGAGATGCAGTCAAGATGCACCGTTCAGACCATGCTGGCTATTTCCAAAAAAAATGGAACAGATGAAATGACACTTGGGAGACAGATAGCCAACTAATGATAGTAGTCGCGCTTGGCTGGGGTCATGCACGTGCGTCGTCTATGGTCGTCGCAGATCACCTCGAGGCCAGTCGAAGTACGTCTTACTGTATTACTCGTCTGGCCCAGCTGACACTCGTTAACAAAGTAAATTCAATCAAGCACAATCAATTAATCAACGTGGACATCGATAACGTCCAGCGTGCTCTATACAGCTGTCATCCCTGCGTCAGATCAATATAGGGACTGGGAGGGCCGGTGGAACCCGTAAACAAAATCGGCCTTGGGCTGATGCTCAAATCAGCACTTTCCTCATCTGCCAAACCTTTGCAGGTAATAACGTCACTGGGCATTTACCATGTCGGTCGACATGGTCGTATGCACAACGGTAGCAAAAGACGTAACCAGACGGCAAAGCAGTAGCGTTGTTTATAGTGTTTTGACACAACGGACAGTGCCCAAACATCGTGCCATCCACGGGTATGCCGCGAGGATGTGGCGGAAGGATCCGAGGAGGTGGGACGGCCGGACCGAGAGGAGGCAACGACAAGGAACGTGCTGGGGACCCTGGAGAATACCACCACTCTAAAAACTTGATGAAGAAGATGGCCGTCGGCAAGAGAAGCTTCAAAGAGTCGAGGATCAATCGCGGCGTATTCATAAGAAGCTGGTAGAGTTGTTTCATGATCCCTCGCCTAGCGTGAGGAGCAGCACCCTGCACATGAGTAGTCACAAGCTGCCAGCAGGAAATTTAGCATTGGGGTAAGGGTGAGATGAGCCGTGGATGTCACACTCACAAAGTCGTCCGCATTCAAGCGGCGTAAATCGACACCTATCCACGCTAACCATGGACGATAGAAGGGAGTGCGCTCAAAGAGATACGCCACATTACAGGCAAGCAACCACAACTCAAACGAAGTGTTCACCCATGGGAAAATCCTCTTGTATGCTCGACGCCAACGCCCTGCTAGAGACTGTTATGCGTCCATGAGGATGGTCATTTTTTGGGCAGAAATGGCATACGTCATCGGTAAGTGCTTGTATGCGACGACCGTCGCTAGCATCCTCTAACATGTCTGACGAGACGCCTCCTCCCAGTTGTTCATAGTAGTCATGGGTTTTGGCTCTGAGATACGGGACGGCGACCTGTGTAGTGTCAACAAATATAGTATGGCACGGAATCAGCGGGGCAAACCAAGAAGAACAGCGATTGCCATATTTCTCTGCCTCTAAGCTTTTCTGCGACGGGTGCGCCACGAACGGCAGCTGTTGCTCTGTCTGTAGATATCCAAGGGTGCCTGCGTCTCTTCAAGCCATAAAAGTTCTCCGCAAAGGACGCGTCTAGAATCGTTGAGACGTGTTCTGACGCGAGGTTAGAAGACTTACTATGCTTGCGGAGGTAATGTCGCTCGACGAAAAACATGATGGCGGCATAGAATTCCTCATGGCGATTCACGATTTTAATGAGATATCGCGGGTATTGTTGTGCAAAGACCTGAATCACGGGATTGAGATGAGCAGGAAGGTGCGTCGTAACGAGGTGTGCTTACCGCCAAGACATACTTGAGTGCTGGTTGGAGGAGGTCCCTGAGCTGCTCCTGGGCGATGAGCTCGAAGAGGGAGGGTTTGAGGGGATCACCGCCTATATCGTGCAGGAACTCCATCTCCCATAGGCCGCCCCTTAGGAAGACAACTCTTATAGCACGTCACACGTGATACCTTGAGTTTTGTCATGTGACCTGGTATTGACGTAGATCTGACTCTGAGCCTGGACTCGAATAACAGGTCGGGAGACTACTTCTCCAGAGTGTCATGACCTGGAGACAACCGACCTCGTGTCGATGGTGCCAGGTAGTATAATGCGCCTCGTGCATGTGGAGTCACTTCAGTCAATTGTGAAACCGTTTTGAGTTGTAACTTGAACGACCGAGTCTTTGCCTCTCTTACTCCGCAACCTTGTGCTCAATGTTCTCGTCCATACACGCAATGATACCCTCTGACGCCGACGTTGCTAACCAGACGCTCAAGGAAGAGAGCAGCTACCGTTTCTCAGCCTTCTCAGCGACCGACGCGGTCACCCTCGGCCTCTCTCTCCGCAAGCGCTTCCGCGGGAGCTCTCGGCATGTCAAGGGCAAAGGCATGGTGATCTCAATACAGAGCATTGCCGGCCACACTCTCTTTGCATGCACTGCAGGAGACCTGGGCCATCATTCCGGGGAAGGTGATGTCAGCCTAGATAGCTGGGCATGTTTAGAAAGCATGGTCTCGGTCGTCAAGCGCACGAGCCATTCGAGCTACTACGTCGAGAAAGGAATGAGCGCGATGGGCAAGACCGCAAAGCAGATGGGGGTCGACGGTGAATTCGCGGTTCGCGGAGGAGGTCAGTGACTCGGATAGGTCTGCTCCAATGCAATGTACAAATCTCATTCACTTTTCCCATTCAGCGTTTCCAATATGGTTGGATGTGAGCATGACAAGTCGTGGTGCTTTGATGGTAACTCAGTTCAAATCGACAGAATGCACCGTGTTGCCCCATTGCCGTCGCAGCCTGTTACTCAGGCTCAAGTCAGGAAGATCATAGAGTGTGTCTTTCGTCGTCGTAGCGGCACACTTTACTCATCGAGGGGCCAACTAGCTCTTGTCGACAACCATTCGGGATTACTTGCACAAAAAGCAGGGCCAATCGGGCACAAGGTTTTCCATTGCTTCGTCCATTCTCCAGACCGAAGCGCCTGTCCCAACGCTGGCGAATCAGGAACAAAGGGACAGCATCGCGGTAAGCTCATACAGCCAGTCTCAAGTTCGGTACATTCACCAGGAGAAGGCTTGGGGCGGAGAAATGGCGTCGGAGCACATGCGGCCACACACACCATTCGATGATGATCACGATGTATGAATCATGTACAGTATACGGAGATGCGGCGAATTATGGAGTAGGACATGACACAAACTAGTCAACGCGCAGGAAGGCAAAGGGAGAACAAGGTAATGTTACACTTGATCTGAAGACGTTTCCGCGTCTTGTTGGTACGGAGTACTTAGTACCCGGATGGCCTCTACAAAATAGGTGAGGGGGAAGCCATCGGTGGGAGAGAAGCAACGCACCATGTCTAAGAAATATCTGGCGTTGACCAGAGGGAGAAGATGGGTCTGCGTTTGGGTCGGGATCACGCAGTTCGTAGTTGGCCTCGACGTAAACTCTGGAGCCTTTGCTTAGCGATTTAAGATAGTTGTTCTGAGTGGGGTTGAAGGAGACAATGTGGTGCCAGGTGACGCCGTTTTCCAAGCGAGCTGGGAGACGTGTCCGAGGTGAGCTCATGAGCAAAGATAGGGGGAAAACATACTGCCGTCGGGATTCGGCGGGGGAGGGGGAAAGTTGGACGTTGCAACGGTGTATCTAGGAGGGAGATAAGGGGGGAGAGTGGAAGGGAGAGAAAGACTGACGAGACGTATTCCTTGTCATTCTTGGTCGTACGAAGCTCTGGCTCTTTGCCCAGACGACCGACGAGGACGAGCTTTGCAAGATCATACCCCCGGGCCGGGGTAGAAGAGAACGTCTGTTGTACAAGTAAATGAGACAAGCTCGCGCCCGAAGACGAGCACCTACGCGGCGTTGTACGCCCGAGAACACGAGTCTTGCAGTTGTCCGCAACATAAGTTAGAGGTTGTAGTGGTAGGAGTAGTAGAATGACTTTTTGCTTTGCGTGTTTGACCGTATTTGGGGGATCAGAAGCTTGTGTACCGACGGCGACGATCTGATAGATATGTCGCGGCACAGACTCGTACGAAACATTGACGTTCACGGTCGGTCCATCTCACTCTCAACGCATCTTTCTCTCTCACCGTCACACTGCTAGCCGAGCTGGACGATGCTGCGTTCGACGATGACGGTAATGAGATGACTGCAGAGCAGCATGGTCCGTCTTCTCCTCCCCCGCCCCTGCACCCTCATCCAAGTTATGTACAGCTCAAATGGAGTCTGGAATTGAACACATCAGAGCCATGGTCGGTGACGAAGCCACTTCCGGCCTTGATGATGCCACCATCAGGGACACTCTCTGGCAATTCTACTTCGACATCGAGCAATCCATCGCCTGGCTATTCGGTTCGTCATCTCCCTGTCATCCAGCCCTTCTCTCACACTTCCCAGAGGAACAGGAGCGCAGAGCTGGCGCAAGGGAGCGCAAAGGTAGGCCATCGTATCTTCTCTCCTTCTTAGCGTAGTTTTGCTTTTGCTACTTTTTCTTCATGATGTTACTCCCATCCGTTCTAAATCCCACTGGTGGTCTCGCTTCCGCCGTAAAGCAGATGAACCACAGCAAGGTGCATATCGCTGTCATCCCTACGTCCCTTAGTATTTCTTCGTGGAACCATATTTACTGTGTTCACTCCCCCAGCGCCTCAAGGTTCTACTGGTCTTGTGGGATACGTTCCGGAAGACTTGGAGCGTCCGCGCGTTCCCTTGATCGTCCTAGCACAACAAGGCCAGTATCAGCCTGATTACTATCCAGCTCCTCAATCCCTCGGTTATGATCAAGAGGTCGATCCGGATGATGTATCACTGGGTCTGATGTCACCCGATCGTCATTCCCGTCTTAGTACGATAACGGAACTTACCGAGCGTACCGAGCCATCGAGCCATTGGCCTTCCAGACAGCAGCTGGTGGCAATGAATAATCCCCGTGCATTGTCCTCGTGCGAGACGGCCTCGTCTTATGGGAAAGTCATTGGCGAGTCTCGTTGCAAACATTCTACTGCCGTTCCACTCATCGATTCGCAGAGCACTCCTCAGACTCTCGTCAAATTGATGGTTATGCATACCATCTCGTTGATCCAAATAGGATACCTCCTTCCCCATCTCCTTCGGCCGTGCAACGGCTTTCGAGTTATGACTCCGCACCATCTCTTCACACGCCGGCGGAGTCAGAGGTTCAATCCGAGCCACCGAGGTCTCCTCCACGCGCGCCTAGTGTTTCAATTCCAGCAACGGATAACATCCCAGAGATCCCAGACTTCACATCCAAGTCCAGCGAGAAGCCGCCTCCGCTACCCGCAAAGGACTTACCACGACGTGTCCAATCTGCAAAACGCTCCAGGCTCGCGGAGCTGGCAAGCTCACGCGCCAGCACAATATCTAGCTCTCGATCATCAGATTTGGAGACGACCTCTGTGCTCACGTATCCGGCTCTGCGCCCGGCTACTGAATCTCGGCTTTCGCTAGCTTCGCGTGCCACAACCGTCAGGCCACTCCCATCAGAGGTCTCTGAGCAATCCTTGCCATCCGTCAAGGCACTTCGCACCCCCGAGAAGCCGGTATCCACGGCTTCAGTCAAGTCGTCGCCTTCCGTCAGACCACCATCTACCACAACCTCATCCATGTCTTCTCATGTGCGCAAGGCAATACAGACTGCCATGGATTTAGAGGCCTACGACCAGCAACCAACGACAGGGAAGCAGACAGATAACGTGTCCGACATCTCAGTTTCCACAGTCAAACCGGAGAGACACACCCTCTCGCCCCGCTCACCCATCCCTACCGAACTGCTTGTGACACGCAGTGAGCCAGATACGAAAGCACGTCCTCAGTCCAAACTCGCAAAGCTAGCCCAGGCCAAGGCTAATTCTCACGCTCTTGTTCCGCGTGTTCCTGTGTCCCCTCCAAAGGAACTTCCCAAATCTCATACAGAGTATCTTACTCCTATCGCGAATGGGGCGACGGTAACGACTGCCATAACGACATCATACCAGTCTCTACAGAGTCTCTCCACCTCACAGGCGCTTGAACCTGTCCCGTTAGTTCAGATGCCTGGTGCGGAAACCCGGTCATCGAAGTTGGCGTTAAAGGTGAAGAAATCACAAGCAAAATCACTATCCCTTTCAAGTGCCACCGATGACGAGGGCTCACTCCCGTCTCCACCCCCACTCTTCCTGCCAAGTCCTACCCGCTCCCGTGCGTTACCCTCGGCCTTCGCTTCCTTGCTTCTCGATGATCCTCTAACGTCCTCCGAAGACAAGGACAAGGACAGTAAATCGCCCAAGTACGGGAGAGAAGAGCCGAACGTTGTAGATATGTACCAGGCATCACTCTCTCGAAGCAGATCGACACTCGGCTGCGAACTAGATCAACACAAGCGGGGCCGGGTAGAGCCTCATACTTCCCCAGACCTCATGGTCCGGTCTACTTCCTTCGCATTTGACGTTCCGAGTCCCGACGACATCGTTTTCAACGCCCGTCGGGGAACCGCCTTGGCGCAGCGGCACGCTGGTTCACAGAAGTTCACTTGAATTCCTTCTTTCCTTAACGTTCATTGCTCTCCATTCCGTTCTGGGTTTGTCGGCTGACATTGGTAGATGTATACCCATATATTGCTGTTGTTGTTTTTTAATGAAATGTTTTGTGCTGATTTTGTTTCCTATGCCCCAGCCGCCAAGGAGCGCGACAAGGCACAGAAAGCTGCTGCTCAAAAGAAGGCATCGCAAACACCATCTGCCTCGGGTCATAGCACCCCGACTTCCCAGGCAATGTCACCTATTGGAACGCCTGCTAAATCGTCGAAGAAGGCAAGTTCCAATTCGCAGACGCCGAGGAGGTCGGGAGCGACCACCGCTTCCCGGACGAACAATGGGGGATTGAATCAGATGTTACTTGATCTTTCAGCGGCGGGCTTACAGCCTCGAGAAGACGAGTCTCCTGGAGCGGATGAGCCTGTCCCCAGAGTAGCAATGGAGAGGGAAAAGTTGTTGGAAGAAGCAAGGAGAGAACTTCAGGCGTCCAGCCAAGGTGCAAAGAAGGGGGTTAGCCTGGTAGTCATCGGTAAGTTGAGGGAGGTGGTCTGACGCTTGTGCATCTTATTGCTCTTCAAGGGCACGTGGATGCTGGCAAGTCAACACTGATGGGCCGGCTGTTGTATGAACTTGGACGTGTCAATGAAAAGTCGCGCCATGCAAACGAGAGGGAGAGCAACAGAGCTGGCAAAAGTAGCTTCAGCTGGGCTTGGGAGCTTGATGGGACAAAGGAAGAGAGAGAACGGTTTGTCATCATTGATTGTCCGCGCTCGTTGATTGAACCCTCGCTATAGGGGAATCACCATGGACATCGCGATGCAGTCCCTTTCAACGGCACATCGACAGATAACGATCCTAGACGCTCCCGGGCATAAAGATTTTATTCCAAACATGATATCAGGGGCATCTCAAGCCGACTGCGCACTCCTCGTGGTTGATGCTACAACGGGAGAATTTGAGGCAGGTTTTGAGCGCGGCGGACAGACTCGCGAGCACCTGGTCCTCGTGCGAAGTCTCGGAGTGTCACAAGTAGTTGTTGCAGTGAACAAGCTGGATCAAGTTGGTTTTCCCGGAAACAAACCGTGAATATTGGACACCACTGATAAACACGACTCTAGGTCGATTGGGAACAGGCTAGATACGAGGAAGTGTGCGAAAATTTGAAGACATTCTTTGGTCAGTCGGGGTTTCAGTCTTCGAAAACAAGTTTCGTGCCGGTAGGCGCGATGCTTGGTGTGAACCTTGTGGAGCGGAAAGCCCCTGAAGCGTCTGTACTATCCCAATGGTACCGAGGACCAACCCTGGTGGATCTTCTAGGTATCCTTGACCCACCCTGTTGTTGCATTTTTTACCAGCTATTTCCTAGACAAATTGGAACCCCCGACGCGAGATATCGAATCGCCTCTGCGCCTACCAATCTCGAACGTCTTCAAAGGACAAAGTTCTGGTATCGGAGTCACTGGTCGAGTATGTGGCGGCATTGTTCAAGTGGGGGAACGATTGCGAGTCCTACCCGGGGACGAGACGGCCGTCGTCAAGTGTAAGGATGAATTCGAATTTCTAGAGATCAAGACGTTTTCTAATCTTGCACTAGCAATCGATCTCGACGAAAGAAGCGTGTCTTGGGCCGCTGCGGGATCCAACGCAACGCTCTACCTGACGACCATCGACCCCATCCATCTCAACATCGGCAGTGTCCTCTGTCCGCTGAACGACCTCGTTCCCCTTGCGACTTGTTTCAGCGCGCGGATCATCGTTTTCGATATTCAACTTCCCATCACCAGCGGTACTTCGGTGTGTGCACTCCGTCGTGCTACCAAGGACGTTGCTCACAGGAAACGAGTTGTTAGGTTGAACTGTTTCATCATTCCCGAGACGTCCCTGCGACGATCTCGAAGCTGGTTGCAAGTATTGATCGCGCTACCGGTTCAGTGACCAAGAAGAACCCGCGGTATGGTCTTTTCTTTGGATATGGGCTGTGTCCTGGCTGAGCATGACCATAGTGTCTTGACCAAGGGAACATCTGCTGAAATCGAGATCACTTTACGCGGCGATAGCCTTTCCGGTACTGGGGCCGTTCCAAGACCCATTCCGATTGAACCGTTCGCTGTGAACAAGGACATGGGACGCATTCTGCTGAGACGAGGTGGCGAAACGATTGCTGCTGGTAGGTCATCTATACACCTCTCTCGCCCACAGATACACTCAATCGCGGCAGGAATCGCGTTGGAAATTCGTCAATAAAGTCGCAAACGATGAATTGAATCCTATGCGACACAATATGTACACGGTCTACGTGTTTGCGCTAGAAGTACCAAAATCATGAATAACTTCCGAGTATGATAAAGTTAAGTCTAAGGCGATAGTGATGCGATGGCGCGTTATCCGACGTAAGGGAGAGCATAGCAGGTCGTTATCCGGGCGTAGAGGTATCCAATAGCTGGGGTCAATGGAATGAAATGGCCGCAAGTGTGATCAGAGAGAAGCAGGCTCAGGGCTTGTTCTTCTTTCTCCCCTGTTTGTCATTATCCTTGTCAAACATGCGTTTGATTCTCGCGAACAAGGACCGCCGCTTCTTACTAGGAGTCAAGGTGCTCGAGGAGGGAGTAGTGGGAGTGGAGGCTTGGGCGGACGTAATCAACCGGGGGTGAACCTTTTCGTCGAGGTCCTCTTGGGGTTGTTTTGTGGTGGGTTCCAAGACCGCAGCGGGTGTCGGGGCGGGAGGGACATCAACGCGATCGGTGAGCGCAAGGGTATCCTGAACAGCTTGCGGAGGTTGATTGAATTGAGGTACTGCGGACTCTAACGGCGCAAATAAGGCCTCCATTGCGGCCTCAGACACGGCAGGGGAGTCATGTGCCTCTCCATTTCCATTGACCAATGGAAGCGATGCAGACCCGTGATCGTTGATAAGAAGGGTGGGGATATCACATGAAGAGGGTGCCTGCTCAAACGGGGCAGGTTTTGCAGATGGAGTCTCCGAGGTAGGAGACATGTGTCCCTCTGTAGCCGCTGCCGTGTTCTACGTCGGGAAACCGGTTGTTATTCAACTATGACAGAGAAGAACGGAGCGCTCATACCAATTTGAAGTCGCTCACAGGGGTGCCAGCGGAAGGTGCCTGAGCGATACCCTCCACGGTGATGAGTGGAATTGGAAGTGGAAGCGACCCCCTAATCGTGGGTTCAGCCGGCGGAAGAAATTCCACGGCCGTCACCATGGTCTCAATGTCGCCATACCCTTCACTCTGTGCGCCCTCGAGAGGGATGGACAGACGCGCGGGTGGGTCGTGTGACGCAGGGAATTGAGGGTTTTCGGGCGTTCGAAGGACATTGTTCATGTTTCCATGCCCGTCTTCTTCCTGAGGCCGATCCTCACGACATCGCCAGCGGCCGTCGACGATGAATTTGTACGCGACCTTTTGGGCCCACGGAACTTTCACAATACCGGAAAACCCAGAGTCGCCTTTAACCAAATGAATGGAAGACGACCACTACAGGGCTGGGGGGTGAGCGGAATGAGAAACAACGAGATGGAGGGGGTACTGACCTGGTCGAATGTGCCGGTCACAATCACGTCTGTTGGGCCGAGGGATGGCCTGAGCGGAAGCAATTAGGTGGATGGGCATACATTGTCTCAAACACACTCCTCACCAGATGAGTTCGAGGTCGTGAAGATCTGCGGCGCTCATTGCCTTGGACGTCGCTGCAGCCGAAACTGAACCGACCACGCCCAAGACTCAGCCAGCTGGTATTTATACTTTCTGGCATTCCGTAATCGCAACACGCGACTTCCCGCTCTATTCTGCGGCAAGCCAAGCCTCAAGTACACAACGTGTCCAGCATCAGCACACAACGAGACTACCACGTTTACTGCCTCCTCATCGTATTCCAAGAAATTTGGCTACTCCATGAGGTATCTGGACCATATCTGAAGTGTCAATTGTCACCGCTGTCTGCACCGATTCCCCGCATAGCTGCCTTCCGACTCTTGCTTTTCCTTGCCCGCAGCAACTGTGGGCCTCGTTGGTCCGGTGGAGTAAAGCCCAAGAAACTCTTTGTAGATCCTTCTGTTTCGTGCAAGTGGCCTTGCGAGCGACGTTCTGTTTCAGATATAGCAGGTATATACTGCTCAGTATCGGAGTCAAGGTAGACAAGCGGCATAGGGGATTCGTTTGCGGTGATACCGAGTTGTCGGCAGTAATATTGAACAGCCGCGTGGAATGCAGTTCTTCGTGCATTCCTCAGCCCCCAGTCTCTGCGTCACGATGTGTGTGAGATACAACTAGATCCTTGTGAGAGGAAGAGGACCAGATTCCAACACTTACTGCCACGTCCTGGAAGAGAATCATTTGTCAGATAGAGCTGACACTCCCTATTAAGCAGGACGTACGAGTTGTGAGGGATAGAGATGGTGATCTCCAGATGACGCTGAAATGAAATCCTCTGCAAAGTGATCGATGTAGTCGGTTGGAACCATCGATTCTCTTCCGTTGCAAGCCATTCGTTTAAGCGGGCCTCGAGCGCATCCAGCTTCTCCAACGGTGTACGCCAAGCCACTTGCATCGTGAGCGACTCGTCCATTTTCTGAGGATAACAGTCAGTCGAGTATCGTGATGGACAAAGCAGTTACATGCAGCACTCCGGCGAACATTCGTTCTGCAAACTCTTCTATCAGTAATACACCGAATCTATCAGCAGAAACTCACATAAATTTCGTGAAAAGTTGGCTGTTGGAGTAGTATGACTCGGTGCCATCTGATCGAACGAACACTGTCTAATGGTGGGGTGGGTACACAAAGGAAGAACAACGGGGGTCTAGTAGCATACTGCAAACAATCCCATCTTCTTCACGATCAAGTTTTCGGCTATAGGGATGTTAGCCCGACATCGTCGACTTTTATTGGAAGCATCTTACTGTCAATGAAACACCGATCGCCCGTATCGAATGGACTCAAACAATATCAGCAAGGGCAAGATCAAGTTAGATGAATGAACGCACTGCGACACAAACAGAAACATTATGGCGTCGAACATGCTGCTGGCTGCACTTTTGAAGATAAAGCTCGCCGCAATCCCCAACGTATACACGCTAGTCAACAACTGAGTGACGTCGACACCAAACACGCTCAGTGAGATGAAAAACAATATGACGAAGGCGAACAACAGCAATATTTGATCAAGTGTTCTGAGAGCTACCCCAACATCACGCATACTTCTCGACAGGAATCGCCGTTCCTTGTAAATGCGTAGGATGGTAGCCTTGATTTCAGATCGTGAAATGTCACCGTTGTCGTCTTTATCGAAAACGCGAAAAGCTTCTTGAGTTTCTCCTGGAGTAGCAAACGCGGGCTGGAAGTCTGCTGGTATCAGATAGGTCCTGCGGCGGTCACGGAACGTCTTGTAAATAGCCCGGGCTAGACGCTATAACAATCAAGATTAGTCTTCATACCTTTACAGGAATGAAATCCCGCTATACCTTGGCTTCATGGGCAGAGTCGACACTGAACCTCAGCCCGCTCAGATCGTCATCGTTGCCCTTGATATTACGAGCATCATGCAATACCGCCGACTTGATCACTCGCGCAGCTTGAATGGCTGGGTTGTACTCTTCCTGTTGCTGATCAACGGCACGCTTGCGTGGGGGTGGGTATTCGTGTAATATATCCTGCTTGTCATAAGATGGATTGAAAGCTTGATGGCTCGTGGGTGTCCTTGAACCTTCCAATTCAGGCGAGTCTAGGGTAACGTCATGAGGTTGAATAGGTGCCCTCGAGCCCGTTGGTCTCTGCCTCCCTTTGCCTTTGTTGTCCTCGGCATCGGCATCATTACCACCATCGTAACCTTGGGGAATACCGTCACTGTGTTGATGGTGGCTGGAGTCTTTCTCGCTGAAAGGGTAGATAAAGCCAAGGTTGAACACGCCATGTCCACCGCTAGGCCGGTTGTGGTGGTGCCGAGTCCGAGGTTTATACTCGCGGAGCTTTTCGATGACACGCAGACCGCATTTGACTTCCTCGAGGCGCTCCTTATAAGCAGTTTGATGGAATGCGAAAGCTGCCGATTGAGATGAGGTTAACGCGGAAGTGTTGAGAACTCTTCCATACCCATAGCATGAGACAACATCCCTTGAGCGCATATCACGAGTGCTAAAAAGAACAAAAATTCGATAGCTTGAGCAACCTGCGGATATCTTTAGTTCCTCGCACCCAGGAAGGCTTGCAAGAGCACTCACGCGATCAGTGTATGGAGCAAAACTGATTCCACCAACACTACTGTTATACAGCTTGAATATGTTTTGGAACAAAATGATCCAGCTGAGCCAGGCGCTAGCGGCGTACAACACAGGCTTGAAGGTATCTTTGATAGAATCATACAATTCGATGTGGGACTTGACCTTTTCGGAAACATGACCCCATGCAATGGATATCAACATGCGTGTTAATGCGGGTATGATGTCCACGATCAATGCAAGGCCCCAGGATATGACGACATTGGCCGCCGCCCAAAAAAGCCAGGCTTCGATGTTTAGGTCCACATAGTGTCGGTAACTGGTGGGGTGTGGTTTATACCAAAAGAAGTGGACGAGGAGGGCAGGGGTCACCAGGATGCCGGCTAGGAAGATCGAGCCAATTAAGGAGGAGAACAAGACGGTGAACAGGCTGCAAGCGTGATGCCCTCAGTGAGATTTGCGCGGACACGCAGAGAAACAGACGAACCGCCAAAACGTCCAGCGTCTTGCCCTGAGATTCACCCCCATTTTCTCGCTGAACTTGGCTTCTTCATCGGCCAGGTCCTCGTCGCCGCTCCAGTCAAATTCTTCTTCTTCGTCATCGTCATCGTCCGTGCCTGCGAACGAAGGAGCACGAGAGTCGAGTTTTGGAGGAGTATTGGAATATTGCGCTGGGGGTGTATGGACGAGGTTTTCGGGGTAATGGACGGTTGGCCGCGCAGACTGCTTTTGAGAGATATCTGAGCCTTGGCTGTCCTGCCTGCCCGTATTGGGCCTATCGTGATTTGGCATTAGCTGGACTTGAGGAGGGTGTTGGCTTCGTTAGGCCTTGCCACTCGTTGCCAGGTGCTTGCCAGGAGCGCTTGAGCGGAGCTAACGTTCTTCAAGTTTCCTGAATCCTGCAACGTTCCTACACCCACCGTACACGCCACGATCGAATTCAATGCTTCAAGGGGTATGATCGTTTCAATGACAAATGCAGTCCAGCTACATTCATAATGCGGTCCGCTCCACAAACCCCTTTTACTGTAGAGCATAAATACGGCGTGGGGCTACAAAACGTCATCTCAAAGAACTATTCTCTTCCACCATGAGTGCTGAGCTCCCTGCCGATCCAAAGGCTGTCAAAAAGATGGAAAAGGTCATAGCAAAGGAAGCCCAAGCTGACGAGAAGGATTATCAGCGCGCTTTGAAGGAACTCAGGAGCGGCGAAAAGTCGGAAGCGCAGGCTTCCAAGGTGAGCCAATGTGGATCGTGCCAAGGCTCCATTAACACTCGCCAAGGCCGCTAGTAAAGCAGATAGGAATCTGAAAAAGATGGAGGACAAGGAACACGATATGATCAAATCGCTCCAGAAAGCTACGCATAACCATGACCAGGCTGTGACGAATCTACACACCGCACAGAGTGATGTTCAGGTGAGTCTCGGTGTGTTCGATCCTTGCTCTCGTGACGCTCTCTTTCAGATCCAAAAACAGCAAGCTCAGACGTCAAGGCAGAGAGTCGATACTCTGAGAGGTCGTGCAGACGAGCTCATGAAGGCGAAACAGCTCCGTGAGGTGTGCATCTTGCCTTTCGCTTCCGTTTTATGTGTCGACCACGAGATATCTAGGAGGAGCGCGGGCGCAAGCTGGCCAATCTTCATTCAGCGTCTGATCCAGTCGTACGGGGTGAGAATTGAGTTTAGAATGATATGATATCTGTACTCTATAGTCGTCACGTGTTTAATTGATTAGTAAGCGTCGGACATGTTTTGCGCTAGTCCGGACGGTCGAGCTCGTTGTTTCAGACGACGACAAGCCATCGCTCGCGACGTTGTCAACACACACGATTGCACGATTGTTCTCCGTCGCCATGAACAAGAACCCGTTTGTTCCCCATCCAACTTTCAATCCCCCCCAGCCTCCTCTTCCTCCCGGCCCCCCTCCAGCAGGACCACCCCCGGACTATTCTGCGTACTGGACTGCTGCAGCTGCCCAACACCAAGCTCAGCAGCCCTCCACTGCAGCCGCACCCGTTGCTTACAATCCCCAATGGAGTACTCCGCAACCCCAGAGACCACCTCCAGAACAAAGTGCACTCTACGCCAACTACGGTTATGGCGGTCAGAACTTGCATTGGCAACAAAGACAGCAGCAGCCGCAACAACAGCCCCAGCACTACCAGCCGGTACAACCGATGGCTCCACCCCCACCACCTCAGCCCCAACCCCAGCCCCAGTATAATCCTTACCAAGCTTCCGTCGGCTTTCAGGCATATGTACCACAACCCTCCCAACCTATCATATCACAGCCGACCTACCCACAAGCACATCAAACGATTGCTCCCCCTCAGCAATATTTCCCTCAACAACAATCCCAGCAGCCACAACAACCCCGACATAATCATGGGATACATCACACTCCCCCTCAGCATCTCCCCCCCGCCAAACGACAAAAGTTCGATGGTCCCGGTGCAAATCATCACCATGGACAGCAACGTCACCAGGGTCCACCTGCTCAGCCACAGTTTCAACCTCCACCTACTCCCCAAAACCCCATGTACGGCCAGAACCAGAGTCATCAAGGTGTTAACCAAGTACCTCTTGGCGGAAACAGCCGAGGAGGTATGGGCGGTCGTGGTGGTTCTATGAATACAGGCCGGGGAAGAGGAGGATCCATGGGTGGCACCCGAGGTGGACTGGGCGGTCAACGTGGCGGCCGAGGTGGCGGTTCGTTTATGAGTGGTGGTGGCAGTCGTGGCGGTCAGCAAGGTTCTTTGCGAGGTCATGGCTCACGAGGTGGTTTTGGCAACAAACAGGACTTCCATAACCGCAGAGGTGGGTCATTTAATGCGGGACATCAACAACACCATCAAGGAAATATGGGCAATACTGGTTTTCGTGGAAGGGGACAGGGCCATTCTTCGGGTCGTGCTGGGCGACAGGATGGTTCAAGTACTCAATTGGGCAATCGCGATACTTTGTCTGCAAGTTTCACCAGTAGTGGTAAGAAGGACGAGAATCGCCGCACTCTCACAGATTTTAAGATTGTGGGGCTCGAGATGCCCGAACTCGGATGGGCATGGGGCGTACTTCCTTCTGTGGTCAAGCTAGAGGGCAAAGATGGGGTTGCTTCTCTCATTGACTCTTCGCATGCTATTGTCAAGGAAGAATCGATACAGTCAAGAGATCTCTCCAGCGGGGAACGGGCTGACGCCGCACATAGGAGCGAGCATGCCGTTTCAGATACATCAGCAGCGGCCGATGTCAAGGCTGAGCCACCCGTTGGGGAGCAATCCTCACTCAGCTCTCCTCCACCGTCCCGCATTCGCATTTATTTCCACACTCCCGTCTCACCGGATGATTCGCATCCAATTCCGCACAATTCTTCTTATGCTTATGGGACCTCGCCCATGGATTCGCGCAAAGGCAAGCGCAAGAAGCTTGAGGATGATGATGGTGACGCAGAAGAGGGCCGAGGGCGGCCACCCCCGCCTCGCGGAAGCCAGATGAGCGATACCGCTAGTGTTGACATGGATGGAATGGGTCGAGGCAGCGCTGCACCGAGTGTAGCCGAGACTGCTAGTGAAGGTGACTGGCTCATGGCTGCTATCGCTGAGGACGATGCAGATACTGCTGACGTTGAGGTCGGCGCCCATGGGGAGCATGCCGATGACGAGGACGACAACCAGCTCCGTGTGAGTCGTGTCGAAGACCCTCACGTCGCAGTCAGTGAGTCCATACCTGGTCTTGGAGGTGATATTATCAATGGTGAGTTTCCGACCGATCTTGAATATCACTATGATGGATGCTTCCGAGTCTGGACGGAGGGCGTCCATCCGACCATCGGAGGCTTCACGCAGCTAATTCTTGCTTCTGAAGGCACCCGTATTGATGGTCATGGAACTGGTTCTTCTGGCGATGATTGTGCTGCTGTTGCCATTCATGATACTGGAGACCATAACAACATGGCAGCAGGCAATGACCCTGCATCAGTCCCTTCCAACGCGATTGCCAAAAATTGCACATCTGGTCCATCACAAAGACAGTCCAACGTAGACGTTGTCTCCACGCATGAAGAGGGTGCAGAGCTCGCTACTTCGGAGGCCACAAAGCCTCTACACACTGAACTCAGCACTGAGAATGGGAGCGAGGCAGCCCTTAGTGGATGTTCTTCTTTCACCGAACCGTCTTGTCTCACTTCTCAGTCTTCTTCGTCTTTGAGTTCTTCATTCGATGTTTCATCTAGTCGGGCTTCTGTACCCCCTCCCGCCACCGCCGCGCATTCTGATACACCTCAACTTGACAAGCAGTCTGCTGACCATGCAGGACCTCTTGATGCACTGGCTCCCATGGCCAAAGGTGTGGCCGACGTAACAAGGACCGTTACCGTTCCAAAGCCGTTGCAATCTCACCCTTCGTTTGCCTCTACCATTGTAGATGACAGCCAAGACAATGGACTATTCTCGCAGGAAGAAGAAATAATGTCACACGTCGAGTCAACTTTGCACCATGCCCAATCCGACGAAAAAGTTATTCATGATCTCGCTCATGACAATGATCAAGAACACCTCCCGGAGCCACCCGCTTCCCCAACATCAAACACGCTACTGTCAACATCGTCGGGCTCCACTTACGGCGAGCCATCGCATCAACCAACGATCACGTCACCCAAAAAAGGGAAGACTCCTTCTGCAAATCGCCTCTCGATATCGTATGCTGCGGGCAGTAGACGATTGGTTGTCGATGCCGAAGTTGTCGAATATCTTCGCGTGTACAGAGCTGAAGGTCGAATCGAGGTGCACATGTCTCTTGACAAGGATGATGAGGAGTGTTTGAAGGGTGTACTGGTATGTATGGTCCCCACATTTAGTCCATGCAGGTACCAACATCGTCCAGGTCGAAGGGCTTTCGGAGGCTACTAAATCGTACTTGCCTCTGGCAACCATCCCGGAGCCATGCAATGCTGACGAGACGATACCTTCGTTTTCGAAAGCCTCGCTTCCATCCAAAGTACACCTCACTGTTCATCTCGACACAGACCGACCTTTGTCGGAGCCTAAATGGGTGAAGTCCGGGGATGTGCAAGAGTGGTTGAAAAGCATGTTCGGACGCATGTTTTGGGTGTCCGGCGAGGCCGCGGACGGTTGGGAGAAGAAGATCGAGGTTGTGGACCCTGATCCGGTTTGTGTACTCCACACCGATTTTCACTTTTTCTCAACCTTTTCCACAGGCGCCTACGATCTGGACTGTTCTCGAGGGTTGGGCGGTCAACTCGCTAGTGGGTGTCCAGACTGAGCGTCAACGCTTCCTCAAAACACACATGACCGAAGTCGACAATCTCTTGGAGATATTACTGAGGCTTGTTCGTGGAGAACGCGCAACGCCTTTTTCTCAAACTGCACCTGCCATTTCTGCGCCAAGTATTTCGGGTCCTCTTCTGGCCGCGTTCTCCCAATCATCAGCACACGGAGCACAGCAAACACACGTGTCCCTCGCTGTGCTCGCGATGTTCTACATGACGATCGAGTATGCACAAAAGGCAAGTGGCGAGAAGGGCAAGGCAGAAGCAGAAGAGAAGATCGGTGAAATAATCAGATGCTTGCCGTCGCATTTGATATACAAAAGCCTGGATGGTATATTCAAGGAGTGGCGGGCTGAAAAGAAGGGCACGCGATAAAACGAATAGATAGTTATAATCTCTGCGTCTGTATGTTCTGTTAATTATTCCGGCTTGTGTTTGTTCGCGACGACCTCACGTGATGTGTACAGTCCTGAGGACGCGTCACCTATGGGCCTCGTCAATACCCGCCATCATGGTCGGTTCACCATTTCATTCTCTCGTTTCGCGCGGCACTTACCCCTACGCAGTTCAGAAACACATACGACTCCGATAACACTGTTTTCTCGCCACAAGGTCGTCTCCATCAAGTCGAGTATGCGCTTGAAGCCGTGAAGCAAGGATCTGCAGCGGTCGGCTTGCGATCAAAGACACATGCCATACTGTTGGCGTTGAAAGTGCGCATATTCGTGCTGTATTGCGAACATGCGCGTTGATGATGCCCGGCAGCGTTCTACGGGAGAACTGGCTTCCTACCAACAAAAAATGTTTCGAATAGATGACCACGTCGGTATTGCAATCGCAGGACTGACGTCGGACGCGCGCGTTCTGAGGTATGACAACGTGTCCCTTGTACAACTGGCATGCTGGATCCTCAACGACACTAGTAATTTCATGCGGCAACAAGCTCTTAGTGAGCGCATGGTCTTCAATCGCCCGATGCCCGTAAACCGGCTAGTTTCTGCCATCGCCGACAGTGAGTTTGCATGGTGTTATATTGAATATTCACGTCATCTCTTGCATGGGTAGAGGCACAGGTGAACACCCAAGAATACGGTCGTCGACCCTATGGTGTTGGCTTCCTTGTCATCGGACAAGATCAGACTGGACCCCACCTGTTTGAGTTTTCACCTTCAGGCAACTCGTACGAGTACTTTGCCATGTCGATCGGTGCACGTAGCCAGAGTGCCAAGACGTATCTAGAGAAGCACTTTGAGAGCTTTGCTGATTGTTCGTCTCCTCGGCTACCTGGCGTTGTGATTTACTTATCCTTCGCAAGGTACTCTGGAAGAGCTGATCAAGCATGGCTTGCACGCGCTCCGGGAAACGCTCCAACAGGATAAAGAACTTAACATCAACAACACTTCAGTTGGCATCATTGGTCCAGCTGGTCTCCACGAAAAGCCTACTTCTCCTCAAGGTAAATTCCGCATCGTCGAAGGGCAAGCAGTGCGGCATTACTTGGATAGTATGGATGTGAAAGCGCCAGCGGATGGAACGGTCCCCGTGCCCCCCGCAGCACCCGCTGAAGATGTACAGATGGCAGGTTGAAAGTGTCGATATACAACGCCTCCTGTGTAACACCATGCTTTCAATCGAGAGGCAACAACCATAGGTTGGTTGTACGCGCATGATAGTGGGAAAAATATTATGTATAGAGATAACTGAGCGTGGGTGGTATGTCTACATGCCGAATCTATGGACATCAATATCTCTAGACTCTACGACTAAGTTTCTTAGCTTCTGTCCCAGCGCTCCGCCAAAGTTGAGCTGCCAAGCCAGGCCGGCGAAGCGCAACGAGTAAGTGCACCATCGTGCTTAACAACGCCACACTACCCGCTTGATGTGCGGCCGCGACGGGAACAGGAACGAGGTATAGCAAGGTAGCCAGCCCCAATAGCACTTGGACGTTTGCCATCGCGAAGGCAGCTGTCACCGACACACGAGCAAGTGGTGGCAGCAGCGAGCGAATGGCACTCCGGCGACTCTGAGCGAAAAGAAGACAAGTGCTAAAATACGTCGTCATTGCCTGAAACGGAGGTTAGATTCGAAGCGGAGGATGGGTTAGGAATGGGGAAACGTACAAGGATGCGATGGTCGAATTGGACAGTGGTAGGGTTTTCAAAGATGTTCCTCCACCAGACATCAGATCCATCCGCATTTCTGGTATACGCAGTGGAAAAAAGTTCGTCCAAGGGGGGTACAATGCGACCTCCCATTAATGGGAACTCGTTATATTGTAGTCCAGCATCCAGGCCCGCTACGAAAGCGCCTTGCGTATTCATGTGAGAACTGGTACAAATGTCACCTTGGCCGCCACCTACCAGACAATGCTGTCAGAAATACAAGCGATGTCAAAGCACGGGAGTATCGAGTGAATCGCTTGACCGCAGGGTTGGAGAGTACCTCCTGCCATGACATAGTTCTTGATCCGCTCCAGAGACCGCTGTGTGCATATTTCCAATCCTTGACGGCTGCTAAACCCGTCCCGAGCATTCCAGCATAAAGTAGGACGGCAGTACCGAGGTGTGCTGCCAGGCGGTATTGGGAGACGCGGGGCATCGCGCCAGGAGTGTCCATGATCGAGTCCTCAAGACCAGATTTAACCATGTACCATCCGAGAACCCCTTGGAAACCAAGCAATAGTGCCATACCAGTTAACTTGGCGGGCATTGAAGTGGTAAGCTTCTTCCTGATCGCAAAATAGGACAGTGGAAGTACGAATGCAACGCCAATGACGCGACCCAAGACACGATGGCCCCATTCCATGTAAAAGATATTCTTGAATTCGTCCAATGAAATTGAATGGTTTATCCTGTCAGGATGATTCAGCCGACTCTGGACAATGCTCCTGCTCGAGGATTACACTGACAGCTTGAATTCTGGGGTTGCCTTGTATTTTTCGAATTCGGCATTCCAGTCCTCATCATTGAGTGGGGGTATGATGCCAGTAATGGGCCGCCATTCTGTGATACTGAGACCGGACTCGGTGAGACGTGTGACACCTCCGACCACGATGACGGCGAAGACTAATGCAGATGAGAAGAGGAGCCAGCGGCCGACTGCAGGTGGTGCCAATACAGGCAACTTGGAAGCATCTGCTTCGGGCTGGACGGTACCAGTTGACAACGAACGTGAGTTGGGGAACCGGAGAGCTCCAAGTCTTTTGATGTCCGGGCAGCCCGTACGCAATGGGGGTAGAGCATGACATGAACGGGATGGTGGCAGTCGCTGCAAAAGACACGACCTCAGGATGCTAGTCGTGGACAGACTGACTCCTCCATGAAAGCCGCAAAGTGCTGGTCGGAACACTGCGCGAAGGATATGCATCGCCAGGACCAGGAGGACTTGTCACACGTGACGACAATTTAATGCAACGAGCTTATTGAAGTAACTGAACAACATGCTTTCATCACTGACGAGACGACTCGCAGCGTCCAGGTCCCCGCCAGTCCTGCGACCACTATCCACACCCGCTTCGCAGTCCACCAACACCGAAGGCACTATAGTCGCTAAGCTAACTGAGCACTTCTCCCCGTCCGAGCTTGCAGTGCAAGATGTTTCTGGTTAGTAGCCTAACAAACACTCATGGATGGGTCAAGCTTCATTTGTGTACCTAGGAGGATGTGGCTCATTCTTTGCAATCAAGATCGCTAGCGACGCATTTAAGGGCCTGCCGACAGTGAAGCAACACAAACTCGTCACCGAAATTTTGAAGCAGGAAATCCAAGGAATCCATGGGCTACAGGTTAGTCCCGGGAGAAATGAACTTGATAAATGTTGACCGTTTAATAATAGATCAAGACAATAATCCCACCATAGCCTGGTGACAGAAAATCCGGATCCTTACACATCACTAGAGCATCTGAAGTCTACAATTAGAGAAACAGACGCAATGAACGGTTTCCAGGCCCGCAGGCACCAAATTCTCACTCGTTTCAGGGAATTGTCAGCACCTCCTCGTGGCCTCGGGCACTTGACCACTCCAGAGTCCACCACTTGTATGTCATATCCCAGAGCTATCGCTGAGAGGATCCTCGGACTTTCGTGGCTTTCTATGCAGCATTAAAAGTGAAATAGCTTCCCGACTGTATCTCTCGCGGCTTGGATCGTCCTCGATCTACATGAGTTTGAGGCGCACTGCTCGAAAAGGAACCTGCAGTACACACCTCTTTCCAACTGAACTCCTTCTTCAGCAGCGTAAAGAAGCGCTTATCCGCCTGTAAACGATAAGTAGTGGTTCACCTTCCCGCAAGGACGCGATACCTTGCGTCTCTTCTTGTAACAAAACAATATTTCCGTTCGCTCCATCGCCAGCTCAGAGAGCGTCTTTACCAGGGGTGGAAATGCCGGTTCAAAGTAAACGCAATCTGCGGCAAGAATCATATCAGGTCGGGGTAATCCTGGAGGCAGCGCCTCCCCCCTGATATTCGATATTCTGCAGTCACCACACTGATGTAACAGTGGAAAGGCTGAATTTGCTCACCAGTTTAATTCCGACACGATGACAGACGACTCTAGCTGATTCAGTTTCGCGTTCGCATGCATGATATCCAACAATGGTCTGTGTCATCTGCGTCAGTCATGCATCACAAACGGGGGGACCGTTCAGGAGTGCTGACTGACGCTTGGTCAGTAACCCAAACTCTGCCGCCGAGCTTCCCCGCGACCAGCCCAACTAAACCAGTTCCACTGCCTAGCTCCAAAATCGTTCTTCCTGCGCAGTACCTCTCCCCACGGATGGCCAAGTAATTCGCGAGGACCTGTGATCGGATTATCCTTCCTTTTAGGGCAAATCACAAGATAGATGTGCGAACCTCCCCGGCAGGCCATGCAATCCCCCCACAACCAGGGCTTGCGTCCACCTTGAGCACGACATGTATGGCAGTGGAGCACCCATGGTCAGGGAACGATAGCCGGATAAGTTCGTTGTATGTTGATCGAGGTTGAACGGGAACAATGCTCTGTGCATCGCCATCATCTGTAAGGCTTTCTTCACCTCTGAGATGTCGAAGGGGGTCGAGTGCGTCGAGGGCTTCATCCAAGGCAATTTCGTTGGAGAGGACTGATGGGTCGAGATCTGCTGGAGAGCTGTCTATCGGGACAATCATGACGTGGAAGAAATGTCGAGAATAATTCAGCTTGTTAGATGTAAGAGTGCGAACTGCAACCGAGCGATCATGCACATGCACGATCTTACTTGAGTGAAGTCTGTCACCTCGCTTTCTTTTCAGATATGGGTCGAACTTGATCGTATTCAAACACCTTGACCTGTCGGGCGCTGGTTACCTGAGAATCCGATTGGAAATTGTGCATGACTTTCTGTATACTCAAGGCCCTCCAGGCCCGGGCGTCTGTACATAAGAACCAACCCCCTCTTTACACGGCCGACAGTATTATATTCATGGAGTGACCAGCCGACGGCGATAGACTAGCCGGATTGACATGAGACATCGATACGGACCGCAACTCTCTAACTGTAAGCACTGGAAAAGCGTCCAGGCTGCGACGTCGATCGAAAACGCACGATGATGTAAGGACCATGCGGCCATACGCGCAACGATTAAACATCATTCCCGACAGACTCGAAACCTCCTTCGTCTAAGGACACCTCCGTGACCGCCAAACAACCTCCAGGGACATTCATACCGACCTACGGCAAAGGGCGATGGGCGAACGACGAACTGGATTGAGCAAAGGGTAAAGGGAAGGGTGGTCTGCGTAAAACTCAGCAATCTCCGAGTAACTAGGCAAGAGTTTCACATCCGACCCGTTGTTTTGTACACAGCCACAATTAAGTACTGCGATGCAAACCAGTGCAAACCTAGCGCCAGGAATTTTCTTTTTGTTCGACTGCAGTTTGCAGATTCGTCAGTATCGGTCGTTTACCTACTAGTAAGTTGCTTGCTTGCTTTATCTCGAATTACGCCTATCCAGAAACTGACGTCAATGGCATGTCGCGGTCGATTGCAAGGCTAATCATGTTACCCTTCCAAGTCTCTCGGTATGTGTTTGAGGACGTTGATTCAATGGTGTGTCACGATCCTATTTCTACTCCAGTCGAGGCACAAACAACCACAAAGATTAGGCGGAGATTTGTTCGGTCATGACGAACGCTGGCCGAACGTTCGTCGCGTTTAGTAACCGCTTGGAGTTCAGTGGCAGTTCTGATCGGTTAAGTTCAGGAACGAGTCTTCGGTACTTCCGCGGACCCCGGTCTTTCACAATCAACATGCATGACTGACATTCACTCGGGGTTGGTGTCGCTCCCGTGATGACGGTCGAATCTGCGTCGGTTCATCCCACCAAGCGTGGAGATATATCGCATCACCATTCGAATCCCACACTGCAACAGGTTCCAAACAAAGTTAGTAAAGAGTAGTTGATCAACGATCAGACGTGCACTGACAAGCGGTGTCGAGGGAACAGCGCCCACATCTCACCTGACTTATTAATTTTGTGAGGTCCGGCAACTAACTGTAATCTGTTCACCACGGGCGCCCCCATATATTCGTCAAGTTGCGTCCTTTTCCTGTACCTAGCCCCATCAACACTTCTACCACGTATTTCGGAGACTCATAAAGCGCCCCTACACACTTGGCTTGGCGAGTCTCTTCGCCCCTCCGTTGAATGCTCGACACACTCGTTCGAAATGGACGACTCTCAGCCCCTCTCGGTGCTTACCCATAGAAAAACATACCGAGTGAGGGGACCTCGTCCCTGTAGCTGGATATCGTTTTCATCCGACTCGTCGTTGAATGAACACCGAGACATTTGGCCTTGGACCATTCGAGGGCCAGGCTCTAAATTGTCTTGGTCCACCTTACGCTCAACTACATCGACTGAGTCATCGGATTCTAGCATCTCATCCTCGTCCTCATCTCCCGTGAACCCACCCAAAGCACTAGTTGAATACGGTGAAAAGCCATACTATCGTCACGCACGCAGAGGGAAGCCCGCGGGGCCTCGCGCCCCCCGCAATAGCTCCTGCTTTGATGTGCGACCGGGACTTGTGATAAATACGTCACTACCTGTAATCCCGCAGTTTCAGCGAGAAATTTCACCGACTACGCCACCCACGCAAAGCGCCGATATGCTCCAATCCCCACAGATCTCTCCATTCACCATCAACTCCCCAACCAACTTCCTTCTAGATTGGGATGTTATATTCGAGATATTGGGATGCTCAGAGGCACCTCCGGATGGTGCGGGAAGCTGGTAAGTGAATGCACCGCCTGCACGGCGCTAAGACGCTCACTCAATCCTGTGCCTTTGATAGATTCCTAACTGGTCACGGATGCGACGCCTCACCGCGGCGCCGATTGATTTATATCGCATGATTCATATACCATCATTTAAATTGCATCGCAGATATTCATGCATCGTTAGCAAGGACTCTGGAGTCGGTTTATTTTGTCTTTTTTCCACTCTTTCCCCGAATGAATCTTACGCAATTTCTGACGACAACCTCAACGCACTCGTTATGCCATCTCGATCTACATAGTATCCTCTTCGTCTTCGAACAAATTAATCTAGATATGTATACTATGCTTTGTATTTCGATCGTGCAATTGGTTTACCCTTGCGAACGAGTCAACAACCATGTGACGAACGGACTATCGTCGATGCAATGCATGCACATTCCTATCGCATGGGACCACTCGACAATAGTATACGTGATTAATGATTGCTGTATCCATGGGCATAGGAGGAACTATACGTTATAATCACGCCTTCACACCTGATAAGAGATCTCCCTGACAGGCTGGTTGCCAATAGGATGAACACACGGTAACAGATGACCTTGCTTGACAAGGTTTCTGTCACCCCCCGTGGAAAAGTGAAGCTTTGAAGCCCCCTGTCTTACCGGTGTTTGCCGTGGCGGGGTCAAAATCTCTGTTAGTCTTTTCATAGTTACCTTGCTTGGCAAGGTTTCTCCTGGGGGTTAGAGGATTCTATTATAAAATGGATATTTTCAAGTTGACATCAATCTGATGTTATTATCTGCCCCTTTCCTACTTATGTGTCGTCGGAATGTGCATAGTCCACAAGCAAGGTTTTCGCCAACGCCAGGCGGCACTTACCGAGTGTCGAGATGCGGCCACACGGAAAGACTCGGATGAAGTTCCGCAATCAAAAGGCCACCGTATCTGCTAAGGATACAACCAGCTTTCGGCGCAGGAACGACACTTAATTCTCCTTTGTGCCAGCCAGCCTCCAATCACAGCTCTCAGACGGGCTGTGGTGGAGCTGTCATGCGATAACGTTACAAGCATGCCCCGCAGATTTGAAGCTTCTTGCATTGTAATGTGTTTAGGCGTAACTTGAATACGAGCGGATCTTGCAGCAAGCGCTGGGGCGGCTCGAACTGAAAGCCCAGACGTGTACCATTAGAGGACGTGGGACATCCGATACTCGTGCGAGAGCTCGGACAGGATACGAGGGGATACGGTGTCCGTTCGGCGCAGTAGACACCATATACGGCCGCAATCGCTAAACTGCCGTGTCGCTTCAGATTTGGTTTCGCCGAGACTGTGCCTGCACGGACATACAGCTGTGAGCTTTTGGATAAAATGGGCCGCTCCAAGCCACTGCAACATTTTATGGAGCAACTGGCTATGTTTGTCTCTGCTTGCAAGTGCCAGCCGCAGGCCCACAGCGCAGTCGATAGCCCGAATCGTTTTCTGGTGTCTTTTTATATGCCGAATCACAATCTAAGAATGGGAAAATCGTCATGGTGAACATCCGAGTCTACTTTTATTGGCGAACCTTCACGCGACGCCGCCTCCACCATGACGGGTGCAAGAGCGAGGCGCTGATCATGGCAGGAAATGTTTCTATCATTATGACGATGGAGCACACTCCATTTGGTAATGACACACGTGTTTGCCTTGAGGTGATACCGACTGCTCCTAACAGTTCAACTGATGCATATCACGGATGCCCAATCCACAACGGTGAGGGAACGGCGCTCCGCTTTCCCGTCCCAGGCTTCACGGTCGCAGCGTTACGGTTCCCTTTTGTGCCAGAACGCGGCACTGATCGACCAGATTTCAAATTACTCTACTTAGGTGCGGCCGGATTGCGTCGTCCACTTGACACCTCGATGGGTCCTCGAGGCACGGTCACCCTTTCGTATAAAGGATGCTGACTTACAATTGTTCCTCTTTCATCCCTATCTGTTATTCTTCGCAAGAATGTCATACTACGACCCTTACTACACTCCCAGGTCTCGGCGAGCATCCTTGAGTTATGTACCAACGGAACCATTGATGCATGTCAGTCGATGACTCCCCTTCCTATACTTTCCGCTGACCCTTTCGACAGACCTATTCTCAACCAGCCTACTCTATGTATGCCTCCAGCAATCTGAGCAACCCTCATATCACATGTGCGATTTATTCCGCTACCTGAATGTGTTCTCAATGCTACGAACATCCAGCTTACGACGACCTTGCCCTCCACGATCCATACTACCTTGAACGTCGTCCATCTATTAGCACTTATTCACCTTTGGTCCATCCTATGGCACTCACTCGCCCCCGTCGCGCATCCTTATCGTATCCCTCTCCCCCCAGCTACGTCGTCGATCCCCTCCGTCGGGGGTTTGGACGCGTCTTGAAATTTAAGCGCAAAGGCGCCTTCCGAGCAGGCATCACGATTGGGGAAGCACAGGCAAACGTTCGACTGTCTGATTCGGATTCGTTTACGCTCCAGGACCTCGGTGTAGATATGAGAGGCAAGATCTATGTGAATCTGAGGGTAAGTCTCACTAACACGTAGTGACCCAAGTCTTGACCCACTCGATTATTTTTGTAGTGGCCCGGGTATCCCCCACTCAACTACGAAATTCCAGTTGACGGATACGCCGGCTATATAGATATGCAATCCCTTGCCAGGCGGGTGGGCCGTGCTGTTTCACACTACCTTCAGGTTGCGTACCCCCACCAGGTCTGAGGTCATTTCTAACCCCGCTTTCGTCCACAGGCCAATGTGATACCAATCCGTTGGGATCGAATTGAGATGCAACATCTGGAAGAACTGTCAATCGGCATGTGGCATCTAAAAATGAGCACTCAATAGAGGGGGTCGTCCAGTCCCGATGTGATTGATCACTTATCATTTTACGCCCTGCCCTAGCACCACCGGACCGTCATATCTGATATATCCAGGGCCAGCTTTTCATGTCGACTGCTGTAAGACACCATGTCCAATGTATCAACCCGTCATTTAATACTATTTACCATTGCCACGAACTTGCGGGGCATCCGTAGAAGCGGGCTCTCCGATTCTATGACGAGATAGCAGTGTGTCGGGTGTGTCCGGAAGTGATTAATATCTGGGCAGCTTCGATTTCTGACTGCGGGGAGGGCGGCGCGCCACCTTTCCTGTGAAAGGGGCCGTCGGCAAGATGCGGGACAAGTTACGTACAGGGTATAGGGTGGACGGCCTGATGTTTTATGTCCATACAAACCATTTTAAGGAAAAATTGATCTTATCAGTTCCGTGTTCTGAAAGAAAAATCTGATGGTTTGCAGTGGTGGATCGCACAAGTGACACGTCACGCACGTCACGCGTCAACTACTCTTCAAGGTGTCACTGACGTAGCCAAATAAACAAATTCATTCATTTTCTTGCATGCATGGTTTCGTACGATGAAACGGACGTCGCTCTCATCGAAAAGATACTTGGAAAGCACCATTCGCTCAATCACAGACCAAACGATGGGACCTACACCATCCTAGCGGCTCTTGCGTTGACCTCTCCTGATCCGGACTTCCCGGCGCAGATCATTGCGTTAGCCACGGGATGCAAGTGTCTACCAAAGGATCGCTTACCGGAGCAAGGAGATGCTTTGCACGACTCGCACGCAGAAGTCCTCGCACGCCGTTCCGCACTCCGTTGGTTTCTCGAAGAGATCGGACGTTACGTCGTCCGAGGTGGGCACTCTCAGTGGCTTGCCAGAGACCATGACGGGATGTTCAGCCTCAAGCACGGAGTTCGGGTGACCATGTATATATCAACGCCACCCTGTAATACACCTTTGCTCGCGTTGGAGGATGCTGACCATCACCTGCGATCAAGGTGGCGACGCGTCGATGCGCTTTCTCGCATCTTATCAAGACGAGGAGATGGCAAAAATCAAGGAATCATCTGTTTTCGAGGCTTTACCGAAAGGCGTCGCCTCCAGAGGCCGAGACAATTACTCCTTGTTAGGAGTGCTGCGAACGAAGCCCGGGCGGGCTGATTCACTACCAACGTTATGCATGTCCTGCAGTGATAAAATTGCACGGTGGAACGTTCTCGGGATACAAGGCTCCCTCGGATCTGCGTTCCTTCATCCGATTTATATTTCCAAGATAATCATTGGAGAAGTGCATGAACACTTACAACAGGACGTAAGGACTGACTGCGAAAGGGCCTTTTGGGGACGCCTGTCCGACGTCTCAGGTAGCTTCTCACCTGGACTCTGATCGCGTCCACTGAATCTCGATGACGTTAGCCCTACCGCCTCCTTTCCGCGTCCACCGACCAGAAGTCATTTTTACGCCGATTCCATTCAAGTTCTCCAAGCTATCGGTCTTCCCTTCTGGAACGGCCCGGTCATTCAACGAATGTAGCGGCCATTCAATGTCCATTTGATCCTTTTACTAAGACGACTTGTCACACTAGCGCTGTGCTGGATCGCGGATTCATCCGTTCCGCACGAGATATTGATCAACGGCCTTAGGCGAGGTGTCCCTCCGAAACACCGCTTCAAGACAACGTTTAGGTAGGTCCGGCGTACATCCGATCCTTCACCCGTCGCGCACTCATTGGACAGACCATGGCTCTCAAAGTCGTCCATGTTCAAGCTATACTGCGATACGGTGCTCCTGCTCCGCGGTTCCGATCAGTCTTCTGGTCATCCGCCGTGTCCCACGAAAACGTGTACATACTTTGAAGTAAAGCAAAGCATTTCACATTACCAGGCAGCGAAAGCACGCCTTCTAGGGGAAGGATGCACTTTCGTCGGATGGGTTACGAGTGGGATACATTGGGAGTGTTTCACAGTTATTCCTCTGGACATTGTACAGGAAACGTCTAGACAAGGCCAAGTAGAAGCAGCGGGGACATAGAATTATTTCACTATCTAGGGTCGAAGGTAATACATTGTGACCAAACATGAAAATGATATCATAAAACATCGTTAGAGGTCTCATTAATATTGCTCTACAATTGACAGCCGGTAGCCGCTGAAGGGTTATTGATCCTTCCTCTCTTCCGAAGCATTGTTATCAATTCCAGCTGAGTCATCAACAGAGGGCAGTACCCTGTGGTCTATAAAGGGCGTGTTTGCAAGTGACTCCACATCTGTCAGCGGAGGACTATAGCGCCCGAAGCGATTGTTATTTTCGGCAAGTTCCTTGCGCAACGCCTCCAATTCACGTTCAAATCTGTCCGTCGTTTACAGTCAGCGTACAAAAGGAATGGATGGCGGGGCTGTACATACTTGCGGCCGAAGACTTCGATGTAGAACCCTCCTCCATTCCACACACACACAGCAAAGATCACAATCAAGAAGGTGCCACTCCATCGGGGGCTGTCGTACAGCAGGTACACCGCCGGCAACTCCGTCAGAATAGAATACACTGAGATATGATATACCACATTAGTGTATGTCTATTTGTGGGAACGAAAACAGTACTTGCCAAATTGACCTGCCATGAAATATGCTTCGCGCTTTTCCGGACGAGTCCTATCGAGCGCACGTCCAATCGCACCGCGCTTGTCGTTAAGAAGATATGACAAGGACGTAGTCCTTTGCCCAGACTCGATCTTCGTACGTCGGTCTACATAAACAAACTAAAAGCATCGGAGCTTAGCTCGTGTGCAACGACAAGTTTGGGTTGAGTGTCACCTTCCAGTACAACAGTTGCCAAAGAAGATCTGTCAGGGAAAATCAAGGAAAGCACATCGGAAATCCCACACATCAACCTACAAATAGCGCCACTGATGAAGAGCGCGCGTCCAGGATTCAAGTAAGGTAACGCCGCCAGTGCGGGGAAACGCTGTTCTGCCCCGGGATAGAAATGCCTATACCAATGTCACGGGCAACCCCTAAAATATGTTTGTTGATGACCCACCGTATTACAGTGAATGTGAACGGGGAAAATATATGAATGAACAGCGATGTCACTTTATCGGAGTCATGAAACACAAGGCTATTTCTCCATGTGACGACTGCACTCGCAAGGGGACCATGCGAGAGGCAGTAGCACGCCATGAACAACGCCGTGTTGGAAGGAAGGAACCAGATGTAGATGAAGTTGAGGATTGTAACGTAATAGCAGAGGTCGAAGAGAAAGTAATGCCAGAGACGCTTCTTGTAGGTATAAGCGCGAAGAGGGAGTAGATACAACCCCTGAACGGTATATGCGACGTGGACCCACCTAAAACGAGTGTCATCAGCACCTTTAATTGTGTGTGAGGAAGCGTCCATACTCTGGGGCCATCCCAAACAAAAGTGCTGATACCAATAATGACATCACACCGAAGAAGAACGAGAGCTTATCACGCGTTCGAACTACTTTCGCGGAATGCCATGATGACACCAGCGATTGCATGCGCGTGGAAACCTGCATGCGCGGGTGAGAATGGCGCGCACATGTGCTAGTGAGTCGAAAAGCACCTTCAATTTGAAGTTCTTGATTTCGCGGTCGAGGTTCTCCGCTAGCACATCTCCAGACTGTGCGCGTTTCTTGAGTGCTTCCTCGGCTTTCGTCTTGAGCCTATCGCTGTGTTTCTGGATCTGCCTCTGAAGCAGATCCAAGCGGGAATCAAAATATGTCTCCATAGTATCTGCGCGGGTGCGTTCATGTATTCTGTAACAAGGAAGCGCATCCACACACACCTAGCAAAGTAAATGCTCCAGTCCAATCCGAGATATCGTCGCGGAGAAATCGTTCGAATGATGTAGAGAAGTAGCCCATACCTGTGGAATTCTCCACTCTTGAAGGCGAGGGGGGGCGGGAAGCCATTATATGTGACGAGGACAATGGCAAAGCTTAGTGGGTTGTGGTCGTTAAGTGAGCGCAAAGTCCAAGCGAACGTGTCCGCTTTGACATACATGCCTTTGCTTAGTCAGCAAGCGGGAACACTACTAGCAGAGGAAACTGTTCAAGGAACCCTCTGACTAAGGACCCAACGATGAATTCTATTGGAGGGATATACAAAGGTGTCTACTACACAAGGGAGAGGTCGCCGAACTTCTCTTTGTAGCCTAGAGACAAATTAGTGGTGTTCAACATACATGTGTACGTGGGTTTACCTGGCACACTAAATTTGCCTTTCTTCACCATGGTGTCAACAGTTTCCGCCAACCGTGGATGAGAATCTTCAAAGTCAGATACCTACGAAACAGGATTTAAATACGAGTTCATTGAAACCGAGTGACACCTACAGTCAAGTCCTCAAATGGACGTGCTTCCTCAATGTTGGCAAGAGTAGCTTGGAGGTCTTTCAGCTCGACATCAATTTTTTGTGCGGTCTCGTTGGCCTTCTCGACCTACGACATATCGAACGTGAGGTGACATACGGTTGGCGAAACCGTGACGACTGACCGCTTTAGCCTCAAACGTCTCAATGGCCTTGATGTGTGCATTGACGTCGTAAGTAACAGGCCTGAAGTCCTTCAATAGCTTCTCAGCCTCATCGACAATCGCAGTATTTCTTAGGACTGAGCGATACTGAGCAAAGTCGACGGTAGTCGGTTGAGAGGCGTATTGTGCATGGATACGTTGAGCATCACCGTGCCGCTTCCGGAACGCCTGGAGAGCAGCAATTGTCTCTGTTAACAATGACGATGAGCGTCCGAAAAGCATCTCCTGTAAGGGTATTAACCTTTCCCGAGTCCAAGTGTTGCATACACTTGGGCAAAATCCTGTTCGCGTGGGACTTAATGGGGAGCTGGAAAGTTACATCCGTAAACTCACAACGGCGGCGACGGCTACTTTGGCTGCCATGACCTGATGAGAAAGAGCAGGTAAGTTGGGTGTAGCAGAAAGCAATGGAGTCGGTCGTACTGATGGCTCGGAATTGCAAGTCTTGGAGAAATGGAGAGGAAGTGGTGCCGGAAACTGCCGATGTATCAATGTTTGTTGTAATTATTTTGGTTCAAAAAATATCTACAATAATTCCCGCATTGTCAAAGTCACTCTTGAGAGTGGTGTGTCTCCCGATATGAAAGCTCGAATGAATGACAAGAGTACACTGGATTCCGAATCCTCGATCGATCTGTGATGGCTATGGTAGACGCTGACCCCCTGTACTTACATGGTGTCGACCCCGTCGTGAGAGTCTATGGTGATCAGATGACACTACTGGGGGCCTTAATAAATATCTCTCGTTTGGGATAACGACAAATGCAACTCCATTCTCACCTAAAGCTTCTGCAAAATCCCGTCCATCGAGACTCTCATAAATGATGCTGGAAAGCTGGTCCAAGAAGCTAATATCCGCGGCTGGGCTACACAGCTTCTGGCAAGACGTTCCTCCTGGCTCCAATGACGTACCTGTGCCATTATCTCGCGCACTGCTCCACACCATACTCCATGGCCTCGTACTATTGGTAGCCCTCAGGGCTTTAAAGTGGACGTGGACCAAGGCACGTTCTGAGCCCAGTAATACCACCCTCTTCAAACCGGATGCCACCAAAGGTGAAGCTGAGACTCGGAACAAAAACCGTGAGCACGGAGGTCAATCATGTTATCTTTGTATTGGAACGAGTACTCACTGGGTGCTTCAATTCAGAGTGGACTCCGCAACGTTTCGACTATCCAGAGGTCAACCCTTGTGCGTTTGAACTCAAGGATATGAAGCCTGTCCCATATCGTCCATTTCGGTGGGGTGAATATCAGTGAGTTGCCCGAACCTTTCACAACCTGTCTCCTCCATGCGATTTGTGCTCGGTTAGAGGTGAAGTCGTCTAACCATGACCTGGCAGTGTGACGATGGGCATTCGTACCATGCCTTGGAGTGAATGGATTGAGCTCGACTCCACCTACCCGGTCTACCAGCGCATCCGCAGTTCCAGACTTCGAACCCGCGGGAGGAATGTTGTACGGGTTTTACCTTTACGTGAAGACGACATCCTCAAGGTATCCGGAGGAGCTGAGGCTGGTATGTAATGACCATCTTCGGTCTGAATAGGATAGTCAGTTGACCCCCATATAAACTCGATATAGCAAAAGAATTGGTATACGAGCTTGCAGAATATCTTTCTCGACGGTATCCGACGTCCTTCCGCGTTACGCGGATCTCACCTTCCTCTTCCTCTATTCCTTCCCTTGGCGGAGTCCCGCTCTCGTGGGACGGAAGGCTGCCGATTTGTTCCATTGAGGTCAACGATACCGGTGCCAAATTTGACCTGAGTGTATTAGACTCTCTTCAAGGCGTGGAAATGGGGGAACAAGCTATGAAGATTGTAACCGGGCTGTGAGTCACACCTCCTACATATGTCATAACGTGTTGGTGAAGATGGTGACAGGGTCCAAGAAGACATCGCCATCATGATGGAAGGTGACTCGCCGCTCTCCTTCCGCGTGGTACTCTTATTTGTCGCGGTGCTTGCTGACTGCGGCGCGGCATAGGATCGGACGGGAAGTATTATTTCCAGGCTGGGTCAATATGCATCCCAGGTTAGTGGGTAAAACACGCACTCGGGTCAGCATCACTGATACGGTCCGTAATGTAGGGTTCTGGCGCATGGACGACAAGATTGGCATGTCACTGGATGGGATCCATATGTCGGGGAATGTGCCCCAGTGTGAGCGCTTCTCGTATGTTTATATTTGGCTCATTCGCTTGCTTGTTATCTCAGTCAAGGAGAAGCTCGAAATGAGCATGGAGCGGTTCTTCAGACGCATGCCTTTAGATAAGCCGGTGATACGGAATAATTATTTTATACAAGTCGTCAAGCCCAGTAACATTGCGCAGGCTGCAGTGGGGGAACCGAGTGCGGACACAGGAGAGGAGACGACACCTGACACTGATCCGGAGGAGTTGGGGTGGTCAGAGTCGACAAACGGACCCGAGGATGATTTTGTTCATGGGCACGGACACAGTGCTGAGCCAGCACCGTACCTTGAACCGGCTACACTCCGTGTACGCAGCGAGCGACAGACGTTGCGGCGACTCCCACGGACAGGAGCAATTATTTTCGGGATACGTACGTATCTGTTCAAGGTGGAAGAACTTGCACGGGAACGAGGCGTGGCAGGACGACTGGCAAGCGCGATTCGGAGTTGGCCAGATGACGTCGCGATTTATAAAGGGCGCAAGATGTATCGGGACGTTTTAGTGAGATACCTGGACGAGCGTGCGAAGAGGGAGGACGTTACTGGGCCAGAGGAAGGTATGCCCGCGTATCCATTTTAGGTTAGTTGGCAATGGGGCGAGGCGTGAGGCGTGGTGGAGGGTCGCGAGGAACTAGGGTCGATGGAGCGAATCACACATGAATTATGTATGTGTATACATGTGGGTCCATGAGCCGAGTGGTAGTGTAGTAGGGTAGTGGGGTACTGTAATACGCGTGTGGGGGAGTGAAGAGAGAGGACGTGCGGGGGAATAAGGAGCAGGGGTATGACGTGCCATCAGATCAATATCGGATCTGCGATAGGAAAAAGAAGACGCACTTGCCGCCATTTGAACTCCGCTTGAAGTCGAATATAACACGACTACGTCAGACGTCGTCATTCCTCCTCGCAACCCTCTACTCGGAAAACTTGCGATTGCGCACGGGCCAGCGAAGACGAGCACGATAGTAGCGGTGCCCACGAAATTCGAGAGCTGACTGAAACGCAAGTATCTGCGATCCCGCGCGAGTCCGAGCTGAACTGAATGTGTGTCCGACAGCAGGCTGTGTCAGTGGAGTGTGCGTCACTCTCTCTCGACTGTCGTCATAACCGCCCCTCCCACTACGTCGCTCTATCGTCATCCATGGCATCCACTCCAACCAAGAACGGCGAGTCCCCCTCGGCCGACCAACAACACCCACACCGGCAGTCCCTCCGGCAGACTCGCTCTGACTTTGATTTGGAGCCCAACCCCTTCGAGCAGTCCTTCTCCCGCCCCTCACATATTCGGCACACTTCTGCATCCCGCCGAGACTCGGCCAGCCCCGCCTCCAACCACTCTTCTCGCGCTTCCCAGCCCGACAGACCCCCCTCGGCATCTTCCATCTCCCACCCCAAGAACGATGCCGGCCGCTCTTCCCCACGCACAGTCCTTCCCCCGGTGGCTGCAATTGCCTCCCCCTCCGATCAAAGTTACAACTGGCAATTTTCCACGTCCCTCGCCAACTCTCTCCGCGCCGGCCCGCTCTCCCCCGCCATGCTCGCCGGTCCACAGCAGGGCTCCGACGCTGTCCCCCATCTCCCTTTTGATCCCGCCTCATTCCGTACCGGTCTGACCCCCCGGACCGGCCTAACTCCCCGCACAGGTCTCACTCCAGGTACTGGTTTAACCCCCCTCGTCGGCGGGCCAGTGTCTTTCCCTCCTCCCTCCCCAAACACTGCTGCGTTCCTTGCCCTCATGAACAATGGCGGTTCTGGCTCTGCAAACGCCACCATCACCCCAAACACGCTCTCGGCGATACACGGCGTACTTGGCAACTCCTCTAACCAATACACAGCCGCAACACATGCCCCTGCCACGAGCTCTCATCTCTCCACCTCAGTTACAGCAAACCAAGATAATGATCCGGCTTACATCAGCGCCAACAATGCAGCAAGCACGGCCGCAAACGGCTTGTATTTGCTGTCGCAAGCCCACCAGGAACTCACGAAACGTGAGGAAGCGCAGGCACGTGCCAACGGCGCAGCAGCTGTGCCTGTGAATGGCCGCAGAGGGACGAAACGCAAGTCTTACGACACAGGCAGCCCTCCGCCTGCCGCACGGGCCGCAGCGCCCCCGACAGCTCAGACCAAACGTACACGGGCGAACACCGTGAATAGCGTCAGCACCGGTAGGGGTCGAGACTCGGGAGAAGAAGAGGAAGAGGACGAGGAAGAGGACGAGGACGAGGACACAGTCCACCAACATCACCACCAAACTGGCGGTGCCAAAACTAAACAGAGAAAGCCAGAGACTGAGGAGGAGAAGCGCAGAAACTTTCTGGAACGCAACAGGCAAGGTCCGAATTTTCATACATCTGCTCAATGTATAGCGTTCTGATATCTATCCAGCTGCACTAAAATGTCGCCAACGGAAGAAAGCATGGCTAGCTTCCCTCCAGGCCAAAGTTGAATATCTCACTACAGAAAACGAGCGGCTCACGTCTGCGCTTGTGTCCTCGCGAGAAGAAATTTCTCGACTCTCATCACTCGTTGGCAACACGGTTATTGGGCCAGGAGGGCCAACTGTTGGTCCTGGCGTCGTACCATCAAACGCAGTGAATGGGGTTGTGTCCAATGGACAGCCTGTCAGCATGAGCATGAATATGGTTTCCAAGGGCGGAGGTGCTGGCGGCGCCACTACCACGCGAGCGTCTTACGGGTATTGAGTCGTTCATAGCAATTCAACGTTGAATTGCTTCATGCTTGCCGCATGCATCATTGTCGGTGAGTCGCTTGTATAGACAAAGCATTGATTTTAACTGATCCACCTAGGAATGCTATATTACACTCACCAGCTGAGATGTCTATACACGAAAAATCCTACCTTCGTGCTGGCTTCACTCATGCCTGTAATTTCGCCATCACGCATAACCGCCTCCGCCATACCGTTGTATTGTTACTTGCGCTTCGCACGGAGTGTTGAAACGCTGCCTAGCATGACTCGTTCCATGCGCTCTCACCCGCATATGTAGACGATGCAGAGGACGACGCTTGCGTGAGACCACATATGTTCATCTTTCGCTTTCTCCACTGCCATGCTATCTGTTCGCATGCTCTTGGATCCCACACGAAGTTTGACACATAAAGAGATGTGTACGCTATGTACGATACGATCAGCAGTATAATATCCATACATCTTACATCCGAGTAACTTTTCGTCGCTCATGGTATGACGTAGGTTGTCGGCTATGCTGTGTCAAGAAATGATGTAAACTCGATGGTGACGTTGACATTGATCCTGATTGGCCACGATGGAACAGCATGGCAAGTGACACACGTTGACGCCACGTACCCCGCCGATTCCTCGAGGCGCTTCGGTGTTGCGTCGACGTGGATGACGACAAAAGTATCCAAATACAACTGCATTCAGTAAGCCCCACGGAGTCTAATGCAATCCGAGGAAATACACGGTCATGGGATGGGGGATGCTAATAAGTACGTACATACATACCAACACGTTTCTTGTTCTTTGGTTCCGTCGCATGACTCATCACGACAATGAGGTGAGGTACGCACGGCTCTCTACGGACCGGATCCGGGGTGGTCCAGTTATGGTTATACCGTCGTGACTGTATGCGCCCTGTACCTGCTTGGCCACGTTCTGCTTTTGTGCAACCAGCGCACACAATGCGGCTTCGGGGGACGATCATCAGATGCACTCGCAGTTTGAGCGTGCGACCGCGGCTTACCTCCAGCGCCGCTACCGTCCTTTGCCAAACCGATGTCCACACGGCTCTCGACCTCCGAGCCCACCAGAGCGCGCAACGTTTCCCGCATTGTAGTCTCGAAGCTGGGATAGAACTCGACCAAGCTAGGTTGTACAAGGGAGAAACGATCGGTCAACCGTTCAAGTGCGAGAAAGTGGGACGAACCTTCCATCTACGCCGACGCCAATTCTCTTTCCCTCGTCCCGCAAGGGAGCGGGGGCCAGTGCGTCGCTCTCGGCGCAGCGGGCGCGGCCCGTCTGCACCAAGATCGCAGCTACGGCACAGGCGCTCAGGCATGCTGCCCGTGTGACCACGATCCCGCAGATTTGCCGGACAACATCCGCGTCCGCTAGCGAGACCGGGGAGGCATCGGCGAAACCGAGGCGTTGCACGATAACACCCCGTACATGGTTCAATTTCTCTTCGTCAGTGCCAGTCTGGCCAGAAGCAAATTTCCCCATTCCCTGCCATGCTTCCTCAATCTCACTCAGCACCGCCGTATCAAGGCCCCATTGTTTATTCAAGGTCGGGGTGCAATGTCCTCCAAAAAGCAGCGATTTTGGAGAAGCATCTATAAGGCTAAGAATGATGTTTCGGGCAATTTCTCCGAGATACATTCCCGAAATGAATTTCTCGAATGCTTGGAAGCGAGGATTGATGGATTCACGATCGAGCTTGTTATCATATGGTGTCGTCGGGAGGGCGGACCGCTAATGTATTGAACAGATCATGACGTGGACCATCCCATAAGATAGAGGGAATGGACGCACCGTATTATTGAAAGCTCCCCATTCGGTGTTGACAATCATATAACCACCCTCTGCGGCCGTTGGCGCATTTCCAAGCTTTGTGACATTGGCTACCTCCTCCACGTACGCGCCGTTCGTCCCGGTACCAAAAATAGCGCCAAGGATGCACCCGCCCGACGTGTAAGCCCGTGATAGAAGGGCACCAACAGTCTGCAAACACCGTTATCTCAGTCAAGACCATCACGTGAAGCACGAATTAGGACAGGACGTAGAATTCTGAGTCAGGGAAAGCTGAATATGCGGATACTGACGTCGTTCACGAGCGCGACACATCTGACATGAATATGTTTGCTGTCAAACGCATCCTGAAGGAGCCTGACAACGTCCTTTCCGATGGCATTTTTGGCTGAGAAACCTTTTGTCCAAGTCAGGAGCGTGCCAGAATCGAGAGCAGTTTGTTCTACGGGGAAGGAGAATGTGAGTGCGAGGGGAATGTATGACGAATTGGAATCGTCTCCAAGGATGCCGTCATGGAATCCGTTGGGAGCAAGTGATGGTGGGATGGCACTGGAGGGTGAGCCGGAGTCGGTGAGGAAAGTATCGACGGAGTCGGCGAGATAATCTTGAAGCGACTCGTCACAGGTTGCGGTAGAAAACATCGGGTGTGCGTACCAAAAAGTGTGGTGACCTCTCCCGTCTTTAATGTCTCGGAGACCTTGTATTTCTGCTGGCGGAGCGAGAACGTCTTATTGCCATGCAAGGTCACCTCGCACACCCGCCTGGATTTGTCATACAGCAGGGCCGATAAACAGTTTTAGTATTGACGTACAGATTAGTGCCGCCCAGATCAAGGGCCAGAAAAGTGCTGTTAGGCTGCATGAGCATGGGAGCACGGGGAGAGAAGCGAGACATACCCAGTCTCGGAACCATCTGGAACTGACTTGACGAACGTCGGACTGAGGGCCGTTAATGCGAGTTTGATCGGAAGCGACGATAAGCACATACATCATCGCCATGGGTTGACCATAGCTAGCGAGTCCCTCGGCGGCCTCGCGCAGAAAGGTTTTCGTGATGCTTAGGAGGGTATCCTCCGATAAAGCGAACTGTGCGCGAATGGTGTCGAGCACGTCCTGTTGAGAGTGAGAATACAATGCAAATGTGTGCGCCATGGCGTCGTGAACGTGAAGTCGGAAGAAAGAGAGTAAGTCTATCGGGCGCTTGCGGGGAAGCTTAGATATAGTAGCCAGTGGCCGTTTTAGGTAATCGACGTCATGACTGTTGCTCTCCACAACAAATCCGAGCGTGCTATTCAAAATCAGATCGGAACCTCACCGGTACCGTCCACGCTCTCGTGGCCCGTCCTCCAGTCCTCTATCTTATCGTCTTCGCCCTATCCGTACGGTGCAGGTCGTCCCCATACTGATCCACTATATCATGTGACAGTCGGTTGCAGTTATCATGTTTGTTCAGGCAATCAGTGCGCAGAATTCCTGCGTGTCCCTGCATTCGGGCATATCGATATCCTTGACACTCGCTTACCTTGGTTACTACTCGAATACTACATGATACACTGGATACACGTTTGTCACGGGGCGCCGGCGGTGGCGATCTACAAGCCATGAAGACCTATTAGTACACAATCTATACTAAGTACACTAGTTCACAATGATGCATGGTTTTCGGGATGCAAACTTCTTCGACTTTATAAATGACGGATGCGCACAAGTCACTGGCAGTCAATGGTCAGGGCTCTGCGATCGGGACGTACACGATGAATCTTACGAGCGTCGTTGATGCCCTTCGTCCACTTGGCACAACCTCCATCGATGCCTCATTGGACTCCACATCCGGATCCGATTCATCGCGAAATACCTTATAACACGTCAGAACATCCTTGATGAATTAACCAACTCTACATGCCCTATAAGCAATATCCTCTGTCACGGGATCCACCTCAGACCACCCAATGGTTACGCTTGTATTGTCTGTCGCAAATAGTTTACCGACCCATTTGTTTGCAACTGTCTCGATTGCGCCATTGTTCTCTCCGACGAATACCACTCTCCAAGCTCTCCAAGGAATCTTCTTCAAATTAGCAGGCAAGTGTGCTCGTAGGGTCTCCAAACCTTCCATCAGCGATTTGTGTCGAGTACTGATGGTTACTTGAAACACATAGATTTCCTCAGCGAGGATGAGTGCACTGTCAACGCCATGGAAGTTCTTGGGTGCGACCCAATAGTACGGAGGCTTCTCGACCTTTACTGCACTCCAGTTCGTGTCAATGAGATTTGTCCCTGTTAGCGAGGAGACACCATCAAAGCCCTGTACCCAGTGGCACTCTATGCGTTTTCCCGCAGAAAAGTAGCTGTGGAACCAGGATTCGTAGATATAATCAGCGGCTGGATGAGATGAGTCGAGTTGACTCAGAACACGGAAGAAGTCCAGCTTGACAAAGTTGTCTTGCTTTTGGAGCGCCTCCCCTAGGAGGCGGCGAAGGGTTCGTGTCGGCACAGAAGCGCCAAGAAGCCTGCGATGCATACCGGGCACAGCATTATTCTGAGGCCGACAGAAATAGAACTGTGACGGGGCATCATCGGGGAAGGCATTCATGTCTAGCAAAGATAGCACTTCCCGACATTTCCGGACAGCCGTTAAGGCAGGTCCTCTGTACATTGACTCGATCTGCGAATCCGTTAGATGTTGATCAACGAATCGCAGTAAGCTGCGAGGAACACCGCCCCATTCCTTGGCAAGAGTGGTCATACGTTCGACATCAAGATTCAACAGTTTGCTGGTCAGCTCGTCAAATTTAACCCGAATGGAGAGGGTATGAGTCACTACGCGAGGTCTGCAATCTCCTTCTCGAACCAAATATCCATAACATAACACTCAGCCCCAGCGTGCTTGCTCCATTGCTTCCAACGGTCTTGCTTGGCGAGGTTGTCTGGATGGTTCGGACACGCGTCGGGAGACCATAAAATATGCCTCCGGGACTTCGAATTCGATCGTTGGAGTCAGAGAGGGCCCACAAGGGCCCATACTCATCCAGTGGTATCGAGTTATTAGTGCAGAAGAAGTTTGCGGTATCTCTAAATAGCACGTAGAATGAGATCCCAGTCGTAAGCTCCCACACAACAGTACGTTGCTGCCCGAGATGTGTGATCAGTACATAGGCGAGGAAAAGCGTTTTCCCTGGAGGCATGGAGCAAGAGTATAATCCAAAGTGCGCCGAATGTTGTCTATGACTTACCGATACCAGGTTGTCCTGTAACATAAGCCCCTTCACGGTATGTATTATTTGTCTCCAATTCATGCAACGCAGTGCGATATTCCTCTCTCACGAGGATCTTGTCACGTTTAACGGCCGTTCCAAGAAGTAATTCGAAGGCATCGTGATGTCCCGACATGTCGATGTAATCAACTCCCGTGGTGAGATCTCGTTTCAAGACAGCTTGGGCGTTACCCCAAACCGCTCTGGCAAACGAGTTCAGATTGTCGCGTCTGCGTTTTGAAAATGATTCCGTCATCGTACAAGAGCAAGAGGGACGGCATACCGAAATTTCCCGTGGCGTCCTTGTCATCTTCCAAAATGGGTGGCGCACAGTTACATAACTCCTGTATTGCGCCTGTATAATTTTTGCTTGAAAAATCCGCCTCCCCGTTCTCCCCCTCCTTTGTTGTCCGAGTGAATAATGTCTCCTTCGCATTCTGGAAAGGGAAAAGAGTCGGGCACGGCGCGTGTCCTTGGCTCAGGTACATCCGGTGAGCCCCCTTCAGTCACCGAATGGAGTGCAGCAATTATTGATCGAGGGTCATTTGCATGCAGGTGTTGCCGAGCTTTTGGTGTTCCACCCGGTGGACACAGTTGCGAAGCGGCTCATGAGCAACAAGGCAAAGGTGATGCCCCAGTCGTCCATGCCATCCATTCCTCAAGCTGATCCTCCTCCTAGGTCTCGTTCTCGACACTCAACAGCATCCTCTTCCGTGACTATGCCACTGCCCCTGTCGGTCGTAAATTTTTGTCCCTCTTCCCTGGGCTTGGGTATGCAGCAGGATACAAGATCTCCCAACGGATATACAAGTTCGGTGGGCAACCATGGTTTAACGACATCATCTCGCGGAATTACAAGGACCATTTCACAAGTGTGTTTGGCGAGCGGGTTGGAAAGATGATGATGCAGGCCAGCGCTGGAAGGTACGTCGTTGCGTCAGTTTGCTCTTTCTTTGCCAAGGCATGACGTCCTGCGAAACAGTTTGACAGGAATAGGCGAAGTGGTACGTCTTCGCTGCTTTTGGGAGGTTGTGTACGTACTCACCCTTCGATACGTAGGTCCTCCTCCCTCTTGATGTACTCAAAATCAAACGCCAAGTAAATCCGGAAGCATTCCGTGGACGCGGTGTTCTCCGGATATTCTTGGAGGAGGGTACCACCCTCTACCGTGGCTGGGGCTGGACAATGGCCCGCAATGCCCCCGGCTCGTTCGCAGTATGTCCCTTCATCGTCCGCTCAGCTCGCCACTTACTATTTGCTCTTTAGCTCTTTGGTGGATCGGCTTTCACGAAGGAGTACGTGCTTGGCGTGGCAGACTATTCACAGGCTACATGGGGCCAAAATTTTATTGCCTCGGTCGCGGGTGCCGTCGCCTCCATCACGGTCGCTGCACCGCTCGATACTGTCAAGACACGCATCCAAAATGCCAACTTTGAGCAAAAGGTGCCTGGGTGGACCGTCATAAAGGACCTCGTTCGCAACGAGGGCGCATCGGCATTCTTCAAGGGTTTGACACCAAAGGTATGTTCGGTCGCGTACGGCGGTATCTGACTGACCCGCTACGTTTTTCGTCACGCCGTGTATCAGATTCTTGTGGTTGGCCCGAAGCTGGTCTTCAGCTATACCCTCGCCCAGTCGTTGATACCTCTCTTTGGCGGGTACGTCTAGAGTGACCGTGTGGGACCAACATCTTTCCGTCGAGGTTGTTACTAGCCGGATATCTGTTTAACGATTACCGAGAGCCCCAAATGTCGTTTTTAGAGTTTTGGATCTGTCGGATACATTGCATGTCACCACTCAACTTATTGGTATCCTAAAAATTCAACGTCCATTACATAGCCTGCTGTTCCCTCCTGATATTAGAAAACATGGCCATCGACGGTTTGATCATTCTCGACGCGTCAGGGTACGTGTCTTGGGGTAGTACAACTCTCCTCGGATCACTCAACGCCATGCAGACAACCCGTCATCCAGTCTGGGTACACGTCCTTTCCCCCAGCGTACCCATTGCTCCACATCGACACGTTAAACAACGAACTCTCCAAAGCTTCTCGTACTGACACTGTGGATCCCGTCATTTACGTGCCCTCTGGGATTGGAGACTTTTCAGGTGGAAGTGCATGTTGCCATGTCGAAATGGGAGAGCTGCGCTTAGTTGCGAGTGTCTCTGGCGATGGTGAGGGTCCTGCCATATCACCATTTCTCCTCATCTCAGAGCCCTCTGCATTGTAGCCGATCCTCTGATTGCATTCGCATTCCTGCAAGCATTTAGCGATATCCTGCACGATTATTTCGGCACGGTAAGTTCGGCCACCCTCAAAGACAATTTCGATGTCGTATATCAGGTATGATTCCATTCATTCGCTATCGTCCCTTGTGATCTAACTCGAATAGCTCCTCGAAGAAACGCTGGATTCTTCTGGATATCCTCTCACGACATCTCCAAATGCACTCCGTGATATCGTTCTCCCTCCTTCCCTGCTCTCGAAACTTTTGGCGTCACTCCCAACAGCCGCGTCGTCCGGCCCAAATCGTCCTGGAGGTGTGCGGAAAGGTCTCCGAGAGTTCGATAATCGCTGATCCAATCGTTTTCTGCCTTTTAGGCTCCGTTGCATCCAATGCCCCATCTGGCGCCTTTGCATCTCCCATACCATGGCGAAAACTCGGCGTTCGACACAATCATAACGAAATCCTATTCGACGTCACCGAGGAAATGCGAGCCATCGTCGGACGGTAAGTCGCTGTCATGATGGTCAATCGACGGATTGGAGACAATCCCATATTCATCAGTAATGGGGCTACGCTCACGAGCAACGTGTATGGCAAGATCGAAACCAATGCCAAGTTGACCGGTAGGCACGCAAGTTTTCTCCGTTGGCAGCATTAACAACCAGGATTGATGACAGGCATGCCGGATCTGCTCTTGAGCTTTTCGAATCCGAACGTCATGACGGAGTGTGCCTTTCACCCCTGCGTAAGGCAAGTGTTGTCGGTTCTGTGCTCCGTTACGATGATCTTGACAAGAGCACCCAAGGCTCCAACGATGGATGCGCGAAAAGACGCTGTCGTTTGTCCCTCCTGATGGCAAATTCGTGCTTGCGGAATATCAATATGCATTACCGCATGGTGCACTGGCTGGAAACGTGCCAGTACCGCTTGCTCTGAAACCAAGCATCACCGTGGGGGAGTTTGGAGGTGCGCTTGCCATCTTCGTGTGCAGAGCAACACGATCTAGCCGCCCCCTTAGGCAATTTCACGGTCACCTTCAGCTCGAGGACGATGAAGATCATGGAAAACGTTCGAATAGAGCTTTACCTTGGCGAAGGCGCAACGGGGGCACAATGTACCATCTCGAGTGCCGGATCTGGCGTCGGCTCCGTTGGGGGTATCGAAGGTTCGTGGACGTTTGACCCACGACGATCAGTGCGTATGTTTCCGTTTCACGAATCCGGACGTTACATGTCGATCCTCGATCAAGGTACTCCGCTGGGAAACTCCAAACATGCACTCGTCTGGTAGTTGGGTGCTTCGTGGTTCTTGGACCTCCAAGTACGTTTGTTCCACTGTCGTCGCTTGACGAGCCTTTGATTGACTTTTTCAGGACGAAAATTCCACGTCCGGCGCATGCGTTTCAGATCTACTTTGAAGTCCCTTCGTACAGTTTCTCGTCTCTCAAGGTCGATCAGGTTCGCCTTTCGGGTGAGACGTACAAGATGTACAAGGGCGTGCGGACAGTGGGTCGTGGTTCTATCGAGTGGAGGTGGTAGCACGTCGCCTGTCCTCGGTTGATACTGGGTCTGGTTTACGTTCGTGTAGATGGCAGCATTGGCAATGAAAACGGTTTAAAGACGGCATATGTACTTTAAACGAATTTCAGGTGAGCAGTGCGTAAATAGTCAACTCCAACCACCACTCAAATCGCCGTTGCGGTAAACGTCTCGAACCGCTTGACGACTTGACTCCAGTCTACGACCGTCCAAAACTCCTTGAGATACTTCTCCTTGCCCCAAATCCCGTGATCAAGAAGCCAACAGTGCTCGTGTACGCTGATGCAAAACAGGGGATAGATATACTCCCCAAGAGTGGTGAGGTCGCGCGAATCCTGCGGGCCGTGAGGAGAGAGCGACGTGGCAGCGGGGTCGTAGAGGGAGCGTGCGCGCGTTTTGTAGTCGTCGCGGGACAGCACACACGTATGGAACGCCCGCGCCGGAGACGAGGGGTCTAGCTGCGGTGGGACGCGGGACGCGGCAGAAAAGGGTGACGATGCGGTGGATGCCTCCGAGAACGGTACCCGAGTCGACTCCGCGGGACTCTGCGCTGGTGGCGTCGACGGGTCGAGCTCTCCGAGCACGGGTGCGGTGATTGGCTCGACCGTACCAGTACCCGAACGGATGAGGAGGGTGCCGGATGCAAACGTGGGCACGAAAGCGAGGTTCCGCTTCGCGTCCGTGACGAACCAGACGTATCCCGAGCCTGCCATGCCGCTGACAGCGGCTGAGAACAAGGAGCGCATCGAGTCGAAGCCACCGAATTGCTTCTGAATGGCGGTGCCAAAGTAGCTCGCGTCGATGCGCTTTTCGCCCGTGTCCTCGGAAGGGGGTCGCTAGGGAATGACATCGTCAGGGGGGCACACGTGTGGTTGAGAGAGGCTGTGGCATACCAAGCAGTTGAGGAAGAAGCTGTTGTTGAGGGCGTGGCTGGCGTATTTGAACGTGATGGCCCTGTCCTGCGATCGAGCGGTGTCGAGAACGAGCTGTGCGACCGTCTTGCGTTTGTCCTCGACGTCTGGCGTCCGCGTGTTAGCCAAATGTCGTTGTGAGTGTGAGACGAGTGCTTACCGCGACATTCTTCGTTGAGACGGTCGAGCAGACCTTGTTGGTACTCGACTGCGACCATTTGAAGGGTTCGGGGGGACATGAAGGTTCCGAGGCCGTTGTCGATCTTGTATGGGAGCTCCCTGCGCGTGTGCACATGCCGCCGAGGTGCCCAAGGCGTCGGGCACGCTTTTTTTGAGGCTGCCAGGACCCGAGCGGTGATCATGAGGAAGAGTGGAGTGCAAGTCTGTCTATTCCGTTTTTGGTCTTTACTACCACGTCGCACATATCATGGCTGGCCCCAAACCATCCTCGGTCTCCAACACGTCGCACACGCTGTCCGCGCTGTGCAAGTCGTACTTGCAAAAGACCCCAGACCGTCTCAAGTTCATAGACGCATTCCTGGCGTTCATCGTGCTCTCGGGCGTGTTCCAATTCGTGTACTGCGTGCTCGTCACCAACTTTCCTTTCAATGCCTTTTTAGCCGGGTACGCCCTCGCCGTCGTCGGTTGCATTCTCTGGCTCACCGGGGGTGTAGGTTCGCGAGCTCGGTCGGACAGTTTGTTCTCACCGCGTCGCTGCGGGCGCAGGTCAACCCCGAAAACCGCGCAGAGTTCAAGGACGTGTCGCCCGAGAGGTTCGTTCTCCCGCTTGTCCATCCCCGTCCTGCATGGTGAATGCGCACGTACAGGGCATTTGCCGATTTCGCACTGGGTTCCACCGTGCTCCACTTTTTCGTATTCAACTTTCTCGGATGAAGGACGTAGAGTAAGATATAATACACGATGATTGTCCGAGTGATATAACGTTTACTGCTTGCGTTCGAAGGAGCTGGAGCGCTACGAGGAGGGTTAGCAGGTGACTTGGACGTGCGACGGGCGGATTACCCCAAAGATGACTACGGCAAAGTCGAAAACATACTCTCCTGTTCCCTGTGTTAGACCAAGGCGGAGGGTGTGGCACGCGAGACGTACCGAGCTCGAGATATGTCCGTAGTAGCTCTGTGGCTTGATCAGACAGGGTGGATGGAGCAGGATGCTACTCACGGCGAACGTCCTTGTTGGGTACTTGGGACAGCGCAGGTCTGAAACGTCGTGAGTGGGGTCAAATTTGGCGAGCAAGAACATACGTGAGGCCGGTGGAGCGTCTGACGCCAGCCAGGAAGGCACTGATGAGGAGCGCGTCGATGGCGAGGTGGAAGAGACCGCCGAACATGGTACAAGATGTGACTTCCCACGATAAGACGAGTGGTATTATACATGAATTACAGGCGACTACGATACTGCAGCAGCTTCTGCGACGTCTTTACCGTGTTCTCCCTTTCTTCCTTGATCACGGCGGAGAATGCCTTGAATCGTGGCGTACCAGACCCTCCTGCAAGCGACATTAGCAAGGAGGAGCAGACCTTGCGAGACGTACGTTGAAGCTGGAAGGCGATGCTCTCGCTCGTGGTGACGTGTCCGCCGGCTTGGCGAATGTACGCGAGCGCGATGGGGACCTCTTCCCTGTTGGCACTGGACACGCCGTCCGCGAGGACATGGACGTCATATCCGGCATGGACGAGGTCGAGGGCGGTCTGGAGGACGCACACGTGTGCCTGGACGGAGGTGAGCGGGAGATGGGCGGGCTCGGGTAAACAGACCTCGATGCCAAACAGGACGACGGAGGTGACGTGTGGGCGAACTCGCAGCAGCGTCTTGACCGCGGGGACCATCATGGAGAAGAGGGACTTTTCGATCGTCGCAACGTGCAGGTCGGCAAGCGCCGGCAAATCGATTTCCGGTGCGGTGGGACCGAGAGCTGCACGGAGATGAGGTACTACGTGCACAGGGGTGGGGCAGTTATTACCTCTCGGGTTCTGCTCCGTCACGATGACGGGTATGCCGAGGACCTGATGGGGGTGCGGGGGTGATAAACGGGGGACGACGTGCGGTGCGAACCTTGGCGACCTTGAGCATCTTGTTGCAGGTCAAGATGAGCTCGTCGAAGCCATAGATGGACCCTGTCGAGGTCGAGTGGGTTGTCGTTGTGGGGGTGGACACTCACTGAAGCGGGTCTGAACGTCGCAGAGGAAGAAGAGGGTGTTCATTGTGGTATCGGAGTTTGAAGCGAGTATATTAGCGCGTGGTGGATCGAGCAGCGCAGTTTAACCCCACACTCTTTTCTATCAGCATGGACTCGGACTCGGACTCGGCAGCCAGACAAAGAGTACGTCCCCTCCTCTGCCCCGTGCGCGTCCCTCACCCCCGCAGTTCCACTCTTTCAGGATGGGCGGCGCAGCGCCCCCACAGAGCCCCCACACCTTTGCTCGCCATGCCCACCGACGTTCCCGCTCCCGCAACTCGTCCCCGGCTCCGGCCCTCTCCCCCGACGCCACCCCTCATCCCCGCCCCGCTTCCCACCACCACCGCCGCTCCTCCGTCTCAACCCGCTGCGAGTCCGCCGAGCTGATGGGCCTGTCCCTCCCAGAGCTACCCCCCGCGCATTCCGACGACAACATCAACCTGGGCGACAGGGACTCCATCCGGCGCAGAGCACTCTGGGCCCTCGAGGGAAAGCCAGACCTCGCCTTTTCCAGGGTCGAGATCCCCTCACCTGACACGTTCGAGTTTCGTCAGTACCCTACCCCTCCTCTCTTCACACCCCTGACCCTCATTTAGCCACCAAACCTTCCTTCCCACCCGGCTCTGGCCTGAACGGCATTGCCGGCAAGCGTGATTCCTTTGGAAAGATGTTTGGGTCGACGTCTGCCTCAAAGGACCAGCTTGGCACTCTTGTCGAGGAGGAAGAGGAGGAGGAGGACAGTCAATCCCCCGCCGACATTCAGGAACCCAAAGAGACTCCGGCAAAGATCACCCCGCGACATCGTCCCGCCAGCCTCAACCTGCGTCCCTTGTCCCTCGTACAGGGCAGCGTCGTGAGCCCTCTCGCAGGCAACCTGCCCACCCCCACCCTCACTCCGGGAAGCCGTCCAAATACCCGAAATGCACCACCCGGCATTTCTATCCGCCAGACACGCTTCTCGTACTCCTGCAGTGATAGCGCGTCCGCTCCCTGCGACCTCGGCAAAAAGAGGCGTAGCAGCATTTCTTACAAGCGCTCGACGGAGTCAGTCCCTCGACACTCGTTCCCTCTACCGACCCCCGAGATGACCCCAACCGAGCGCAGATTCTCATTTGCAAGCGAAGACACCCCCATCGAACAGCCCCTCTCCGTCGCAGACCAGCATTTTTTATTTAGATCCCACCGCGTGCTTCTCTCTCGCATCACTGATTTGGAGCGTACCCTGAAAACCCAGGCTTCTCGTTCACGTCACCTTTCGTACGCTTCAGACCCCTCCCCCGCGGCTTCCGAACCCAGCGACGAGATGTTGCAGCTCATTTCAGACCTCAAAGTCGAGCGCGATGAACTCAAGCGTGACGTGGACGGTTGGAGACAGCGTGTGGCAGATGCCGATAAGCAGGCCAGTTTGCTTGCCAGGAGGATCGAGTCAGAGAGGAGAGAGGCTTGGGTTGCTCGCAGTCGCCTCGGCTTGTTGGAGGCGGAAAAGTCTGGCTTGGAAAAGTCAGTGCAAGTCAAGGCTGCCGCACTCTCTGAATCCATGGCTGAAAATGAGACCCTCGTCCGCGAGCGTGATGGGATGAAGGACGAAATCATGAAGCTCCATGCTCGTCTCAAGGATGCAGACGCAGCCGTCGACGAGTGCACACGTCTTTGCGGTGCCCTTGAACAGGAGCGCACACGCCGCAAAGAACTCGAGAAACTCTTGGACGACGCGGGTCTCCTCAACACACCAAAGCTTCCTCACGCGGTCAGACGGCCACCTTTTCCTGTAAAACCAGCTGGCACACATCCCCGTGGACTTGGCTTCCAGTCCGTCGACTCTGAAAGCTCCACCACTGATGTTGAATCAGTGGGTGACAGTTTCGCCAAGGTCGAGTTCACTTTGGATGCCGTTGCAGAAGAGGCAGCCGAATTTTCCGACGAAGAGAACGGCCTGGCTGGATATGAAGACGAGGAAGATTCCGATCTCAGTTTCTCCAGCCCGGGTGGCTCATCCATTGGTTCGGCGGACGAGCTTGATATCAAACCCGAAGCTTCTGTAGCGACTCATGAATCCCGTCCGTCTCTCTCGAAAACGTGGACTTTTCCCAGGGGAAAGACCGCCACTCCCGTCAAGCAAGACGACGAGGTTGACCGCTTTTTCGGTTGTTTGGATGACGCTGACAGGAGCCCGCCTCGCTCCGAGGAAATGAACCAGAGCGCGTTTTCGTCCGCGTTTCGATCCATGTCTGATGACGACGAGTTGCCACCTTTTGTCCTTCCCTCCGATGTTGGTGTCGTGATCGAGTCTTCGTCATCCAGAAGTCTTGATGCTGTACGCGAAGAAGAAGAAAAGGGTGACGTTGAAGATGATGAATTGGTCGGCGAAAAAGTTGAAGGTGGCATACGATTCACCTTTAGCGCCCCACCCATCATTTGTGTGACGCCTCCCCCAGATGTCTGCGTAACACCACCTCCCGAGATCCGAATCACACCGCCTCTGGAGACTCTCATGACGACACCCGCTGTACGCCCTCGTGTGGACGATTCCATATCTAGTAGACCCATTCTGGCTGAAGATGATGACGACGAGAGCGCCTTGACTTTTGTGTTTCCTCCCAAAATCCAACCTAGGCGCGTCGAACTTGTGACCTCACCCCCGCCACCTGCGTGCCGCCCGAGCAGCAGGAACGACAGTCCACCGTCTTCCATTCCTCGGGCAATTTCGCTGCGGTCCATGTCTTCCATCATGTTCACGCCATCCAAGAATGTGTCTGGCCGCTTCACAGCACCATTGGCTTACTCTACGCCTCCTTCGAAAAAAATACCATCGTCGATCCCTCAGCCGGTGACCTCGCCCAAGTTCTACTCTACGGCTCCGAAAGCGCAGACGTCGGTCGTCTCATCCAAGCAAAGTCAGTCAAGCACCCCAAATAGTTCTTCCAAATTGTATACGAGTACGCTCGACTCATTTGTCACTTGCGCTTCACAGCCAACGATCCCATGTCCGCTCCCAGATGCCCCAGCTTCACGCAAAGTGGCTGCGCCACGTCGGAGGTGAATTGCTCCAACCTTCCCGACCCATCATTATCAAGCGTTTGTGAATCTTCATCATCATTATCTTCTATTATGTCCGATCCGCTTGCGGCACGATCACCCTTCCAGAAACTATCAAATTTCATCTCATTCTCGTGGACGCCAGGTGCGACTGCGGTTGCGTCGTATATTGTTCCCAGTCCGAGCGTGGAGGCAGCCGCCTCGCTGTCAAATAGTGCAACTCTCCCAGCCAAGCGGAGGTTCGTCTCGAAGGATAGGCAGCTGGAGAAGCTGAGGAGCAGATTCAGTACGAAAAACGGGATGACGCCATGTTCCATGGTGTGCGCTTGCAAGGGCTGCGGCGCGGGCGATGTTTACTTGTGACGTGAGTGTACCCTGTTGTTGGTTGCGTATCCTTGCATACGACAATGGTCTGTCCATTCAGAACATGCCTTTTTCTCGGACAAACTATGCTTCTATGCCTCCCCTTTCCTTGCTCGACCTGCTTGTCAATTCCCCAACCATCCGTTTCCGTGTACTGCGGTGTCGCTTGTGGGGACAGTCACATCATGATGTGCCAACATTGTTGCCGCTGTATTCTATACCATCCATGTTTCGAAAACAATTCCAGGGCACTTTGTTCATGCATAACTTTGTAAATAAATCCATGTCTATACTTGTTGTGTTGTCGGATCGGAGGATTCCGGCAGGTGAATGACCGTGAGAGCTCGACGAGTAGCCACTTGAACAAGACCGTTATATTAACCATCCATCATGGCTAGCAAAGGTGCAAGGCAATTCATGCGAAACTGGTACGCCGTCGAGGTATAGTTGGTTTCTTGTCTCTCGGAATCCTCTAACTTGTTCGTTTCTACAGGCCATACCACTGTATGCTCGTCTCGAATTTTGACCAAGTTCAACGCTAACGCCAACACAGTTATGCAGTCATCGGTTTGGCTGTCGGTGGTGCTGGCTGGTATTTAGCACGACTCGCACAAGGCCCTTCGGGTAAGCTCCACCTCCCCACTCTGTTCTGGACCTGACCGTCATCGGTATAAAAGTGGTCTGGACGAAGAGCAACCCTACCCCTTGGAACTCTGTCAAGCCCGACGAGAATATCAAGATGATGGATCCCTCTGGCAAGTTTTCCAAGAGGTTTGTCGTCTCACTTTGTCCTGAGCCTGTGGATGTTGATTCGCCTCAGCTGGACACGGGACAAGCTATAATCAATTATTTTGTTTCAGCCACACATGTTGCCTTGTTTGTGCGGTTAGACGTGGCAATGACATCCTTTTTCATTTGAACATGTGGTCTTTGTGTCCCATGTGATCCTGCTACTTTTTACGTGGATCGTTCGCTATAAAACGGGTCCGATGTGTTCTGTTGCCTAAGATAATGGTTGAACGACTGGATGCGCCACAACCAACTTTTCCTCTTCCACCGCTAGCAGACATTCCGGACGAGGACGTTGACAAGGCGGACGATGCAAAGCGTATTGTAAATGGGCACCCTGATTCCTCGTATCGTACGTGGGTTGACGCCCTCCGCTTCAGACGACCCACTTCGGGCCTGCCGATGCCACGGTGCCCGCTGTCGTATTTGGCGCAGCCTCGTTCTCGGCCTTTTACAATGACGTTGATCATATTCGGGGTGTCACGCCGCTTAGGACGACGAGGCTCGCGCTGAGGTGATGTTGTAGGCGCGCTAGTGTAGATCCGGAAGCTGATGGTGGCATGGTACAGGTATGGCATCCGAGCCTTTGATACAGCACCATTGTATGGACCGTCCGAGATCGTCTTGGGAAACGCCTTGAAGGCGCTCGAGAACGAGTTCCCCCGCTCGTCCTACCAGATCGTGCGTGCGCCGTTGTATCGACTGACGCCATCTCACGCACACGCACGCAGTTTTCGAAATGCGGACGGTTCGGAGACACGCGGGACGCATTCGACTATACCCCCCAAGGCGTCCGCGCGAGCGTCGCGCGCAGTCTCGCGCGGCTGCACACGACGTACCTCGACACCGTCTACGTGCACGACGTCGAATGTATCGCCGAGTCCAAGGCGCCGAGGACGTCGGGCGATCATCGCGCCGCGTTGGGCGTCGAGGCGGACGCCTATGGGCTGGGCGAGGGCCGAGAGGCGGTCGTATGCGGCGATGGCGATCGGGAGGTGCTCGTTGCCATCGGGGAGCTGAGAAGACTGCAAGATGCGGGCGTCGTCAGACGGGTGGGCATCAGTGGTGCGTTTGCGTTTCTTTTCCCCGTCTCTTTCCGCGGGGTTGTTCCCATCGACGCTCAAAAAAAAAAAAAAAAAAAAGGCTATCCATTGCCTACCCTGCTGTGGCTGGCGATCCTGGTCAAGCACACGGCGCCGTACACACCGTTGGACGTCGTCATGTCGTATTGCCATCTCACCCTCCAGAACCGCACGTTGTTGGACTTTAAGACGGCGTTTGAGCGACGCGCTGGCATCGAGCACGTCATTACTGCGTCCCCGCTTAGCATGGGGCTTCTCACCCCCAAGCCGCCCGCCGCTTGGCACCCGGCATCGGAGGACCTCAAGGAGGCCGTCAAGAGAGCTGTTCAGGTGTCCAAGAGGCCAGACGGTGAAAGTGGTTTGCCCCAGCTCGCGTTGGAATATGCCTTTCAAAAGGCGCGGGAGGTGGGCATACCGACCGTCGTGGGGCTTGGCTCGCTCAAGGACGTGCATGAGAACGCGCGGATATGGTACAGTGTGGACAAACAAGGCCTTGGGGAAAACGAAGAGTGGAAGCAGCGCGTTCAGGACGTGATATCTGTGTTTGGAGAGGGCGAGGATGGATTATTAGATAGCTCTTGGGAGAACCCTGGGTTCCATGGATGAACTGCCAGGCAATGCGATAATGGGGTTCTGTATTATCTTTACAAGCACAAAGGTACCATAAGCGTACACGCCAAGAAATCGACCGTCTTTTATCCAAGGAGATTTTACTTTGCATCTCACCGGGTCCTGATGACCCCAGCATTGATGAGTTTAACGATCTTGTCACGTATGCCGGGATTCTTCATGTGGTCCTGCAGCGCACCAGGGTTGGACTGTGCTTGTTGCAAGATCTGCTGCATCACGGGGTCACTCATGATTCCCTACGAAAAAGCTCGGTGAGTTTCGTGGTCATCGTTGACATGCCAATGGAACATACGGCGACTTCTGGGTCTTTCATTGCTCGCTCGAGCGTCTGCTCCTCGGTTTCCCCTGCACGCTGACTAAAGAGTGCCTGTTGCGTCTTCATCTCCTGAGACTGGATCTCGCCCGTGTGTGCGTTTGCGGTATCGGCCGACGATGCAACCTGTAGGGCCTCGAGCGCCTTGCTATACTCGCGCATCGAATGCAGAATCGAGGCTTTACGAACGTGGGCTCTGACTATGGTCTAAAGTCAGTCGACGTCCTCTGTGTATGACAGAGTTCACGCACCAAAGGAAGGATCGACGTTGATGGCTTCGTTGGCGTCCTTGAGCGCCTCAGCAAAGGCCATCAGCTTCATGTATGCTGCAGCGCGGTTATTGTAACCTCGAGCGTCCGAGGGGTCGCGCTTGATGCTCTCCGTGTAGAGCTTGACAGCGCCTGCAAAGTCGCCCGCTTTGAACGCTGCATTACCCTCCTCGCGAGCAGTAGCAGACTTGGCCGGGTCGACGTAAGCCTGACGTTCTGCCTCCACGATCGCCTTTTCGGTCGCTTGCAGCTTGGCGAGGACGGTGGCATCACGGTGCTCAGTGAGTGACTTTTGGAAGTACTTTTTAGCAGAAGCAAGCTCGCCCTTTTGCGAATAAGCCGAGCCGATACGTCCGAGAGCCTTTGCGAGAAGCTTGAAGTCTGCGCGGTACTGTAACGTGCATCAGTACGACCAACTCTGCGCTCCCCCGAGGTTCGGAATAAAATAACGAGAACGTACACTTCGTCCCTCCTCGACAGCCTTCTCGCACGTTTCGATACACTGGTCGTACTCTCCTTGTTCAAAGTACACGGCACCAAGGTTGGTAAGGAATGTGATGTCCTTTGGCCAGAGATCCCAGGCCTTTAAGAATGCAGCGGCTGCCTCGTCGAATCGTCGTTGCTTGTAGTGCTCGGTACCCTTCTCTTTTTCAGCGAGCGCATCAGCCTTGGTTTTCGCTTCTTCTGCGTCTTCCTCCGACATCTCGACATCCTCCTTTTCTGCTGCGGGTGCGGGTGGTGGAGGAGGAGGCTTACTGTTGGAGGTGGAAGACGAGGGGGTCGACCGAGTACGAGGAGGAGATGGGGGAGGAGATGGAACGGAGGTCTTCTGGAGACCGGGGGGTAGATCATCTGATCCCTCGTCGCGGGAGAAGCCTTGCAGGTCGATACCCATTGCAACACCAAGGACGTCGATCATTCTTGGATCCATGCTCAGAGCCCTAGACAGAAATGAGCGCCGATGTGACAGACGAATGTCGATACAATCTTACGATTCTGCGAGCTTGGGGTTTTGCTGCATCAATTGGAGCTGCATTGGCGACAATCGGTTAAATGGTTCACGATCATTTCAATCTGGCTGCATACCTTCTGAACGAAAGCAGGATCGGCGAGATGCTTTTGTGTGCGGGGGTTTGTTGCAAGCTTCCCGATGAGATTGGGATCTTGGAACATCTTTCCAAGTCCCAACTCGGGCCCCGTAGCGGTATCTCTGGCTGTACGGTTGTCAGTGTTTGGCCATGCCCAAGGCATGTGCTCTAAGCGGACCTTGTGCATCCTTTACTTCCTGAAGGCCCTTGCGAAGAGCGGGGCTGTCTTCGTGCTGGATACCCTTCTCGTAGGCAGCAATAGCTTCACCATATCGGTGAGCTCCGTGCAAGGCGGCGCCCTGCCTCGCATAACCCTTTCCCCAAGATGGATTGAGAGTGACGCACTGGAAGTCGGATGGGATACCCTTTAGTAGATAGTACCGATGGAACGGAAACGACTAGGACGACCTTTTCAGCATCTTCAAGCGCCGCGCTCCACAGCTTCTTGCCAGCGTTTGCCGCACTCCGGTTGGAGTATAGGACGTGGTTGGAGGGGTCGATGACTATGGCAGCTGTGAAGAGCTCGATAGCCTTGTCATAATCTTTGGCTGCGAATGCTTTGTTGCCTTGATCTTTGAGGGCGTTTGCCTATGACGAGTATGACGGGAAGATACGGAAGGGATCGATTGGTGTGAACTTACATCGGCCATGTGTGCGCGGTATTACCAGCGTTCACTAGCACTTGGGGGTGCTGGTAGTAGTAGCTGCGGGGTGGCAAGGAGGATGTGCCGTGTATGTCGTCTCCTGTCAATATATATCTCCTCTTTTGCGCAGGGGTCAAGCAGCGGAACCTTCTCGAAACTTCGCGCAAAGGATCATTTAAACAAGTAGTGCATCGCATGCATTCAAAGTTTGACATTACAGAGGCTAGACGCTGGCAGCTGGCCAGCTCCAACACACCCTGATAGACCGTACTGTCACTTACTGCCAGTGGAGTACAGTAATCTCAAACTTGTCCTCACGTTAGGGTTCACAGTGACCACGAGATGCAGGCACTGCAAGTACGTGATCCTCTGTGGCTAGTACTTTTTCAGGCAAGGCCTAGACCTCAAGCCTCAGGTCTCAGCAGGGTCATCTTCAAGCTGTGAACATGCATTTGTGCGTGCAGGGACTTTAGCATATTCTATCCATGGTGCTGATTGAGCTGAATACCAGGACACATCTGGACCAGCAGGGGTTCAATGGCCAGTATCTGCCTTGGAGTCTGCGGCGTGCAGGTCGTCTTGCCAGTGTACCTGACCAAATGTTATGAACGTTGCCAGGTGTTCGGTACTAGAACTGGCCGATGGGCCACAATCGAAATTCAGGGACAACCTCCTGCTTAACGTGCATGCGTTCAATTGACGCGCAAGCCCGCTTTGTTTCCTCTCCCTTCCCTCCAGCGACATGTATACCCACTATCATGACTACCACAGAGACAGCTATACAACAACTGACTTCGAGTCGGTCCACTTCAAGCCACCAAAACAAACTACGGGTCCCGAATTCTATGACCGTAGCAATCTTTCTCGCAAGGTTGGCCTCGTGGGTGTTGGGGTTACTGCATTATTCAGCGTCCTCTGCATCATCGGGGGCTTCATGATAGTTTTATCCAAAAATACCATATCTTCAGGCGTTGTGGTCATCTCTCTCAGGAGCTTCTGGCAGAAGGAGCTTCTTTGTCTTGGACTCAACCTGATGGTCGCAGCTTGTACAGAAGCAACCGGTTTTGTTCACGGGATTGCTTTGCGCTCTGCCCTGGCATCCCAACAGCGGCTACGCTTCAACACCAACCTTCGTCTGCTTTCAGCTGCGAGCGGCTTGTTTAACCCGAACGGCACGTCTTGTAATGTCGTCATGGCGATCCTTTTGATCGTGTCCTACAGCTCAAGTTTACTCGTGGCCTTATCGGTCGACTTGGACTCATCAAGTGGTGTCACGGATACTGGACTTGCGGTCTGTGTTAGCGATGTCCCGCTCATAGTTTTGGGTGTCACCCTCCTATTACAAGCGATTATCGCCCTCGCTAGTGCTCGGTCTGCCGACATCTTGACGTGGAGCTCCTCGCCTTTCGATATAACTGCCGCTCTCGTCCATCATGCTCAGATCATTCCAGAACCGGGACAGTGTATGCGTGGCGTTGGCGATCATGCGCGGGGCCCAGTGGCCCCGTCCCCAAAACAGCCGTCTGCGTGGGGTGCGCACCCAAGTGTTAGAAAGGTCGTCATGACGCTTTGGGTGCTTGTGGTCGTCTGCATTGTCTGGGGCTTCGTCGTCGTCTATCTCTCCGATCACAGCATGTCTCATGCTATGAAATCGTGGTCGTTCTTCCCGCAACCAAAGTCCCACGTCATCGCCTATTCCATCCCTCTCGCAGGTGGAGTGTATTGGTATTGGGTTTTGTACTACGTCAACATGGCGGCCATCCAGGGACCTTTGACGTTGGCGCTCCATTGCTCTGAGCTTGTTGTCAACGTCATTCGGGATGAGAAGGCGTGGAGGAAAGCGACGACGACAAAGGGTAGCACGATTTCTTCGCACCCTTTGGCTTTCGTCTTTGGGAGCATGCTGAATGTCGGCTTGCTTGTGTTGAAGCCTTTACTGCGTAAGTCGCACCGCGTTTGGCTGCCCTTGCCTTTTGTTTGACCACCATCATAGATTGGATGCTTGGGCTTGCTATCAGTTTAGCCGGGACAGCAGAGGACGGCTACCTGACAGCCATCGCCGTAAGCATGTGGCCGCTCCAGGTCGGTACCCTTGACCGCGTTCATTGTCCCGTCCACTCATGTCATTCGGTTCCTAGATTCTTAATTATTCTGGGGCGCTTTTGATTTTCTCACTCACGCTCACGGCCATTGTTTTGTACCAACCAAAGGGGCCCCAACCCGTTGCATATGGACATGTTCAGACGCTTGCAAATTTGATAGACGAGTGGTCGCCCACCATGTGGTGGGGACATAAAGATGGGGGATATCCCTATCGTCATGCCGGTGAGTGTTGTTTTCTCCGAGGTTCATTTCGCACTTTCCGACGGTGATTAATTCCTTAGGAACGAGTGACTGTCGTCTCCCCAAAGTAGACATGAACACCTTGTATGCCTGAGTCTTGGACGGGTGATTTTGGTCCTGTACGCTGCATGTGATGGTGGTGCACTTGTTAGATATTATCTATCGCTCTCAGTCACACTTTTGTGCATTTTCAAGGACTGCGATTGCAAATACGGTTACCTACATATCATTCTATCCCCCATGTACTGTGAAGCTATCTACTACACTTGTTAGCAGCTGGAGCGCCCATCTTTCCTTAAGGTTTTTAGCAACGTTACTGTCTGACTTCTTACCGCCCTCGATCGCGATCGAGCTATAAGCTCAGTTTAGCCCGATGGCGTACTCGATTACCGCAACCGTGAAATTTACTCCCACAAAGTGTCTTGGCTGCATGAATGGACCGCCGGGAGCTGTTCACACCGTGCTGTCATCGAACGTGCTTGCGATTAAGGGCTACAACCCTGACCCGAAGGTATGGTACCTACCCGAAACGCGGTCTCTTGCCGCCAACGTACATGATGGATAAGGAACGGAACATTGCTGAACCCAGTCTAGAAACATCGTCGATACGTTTGATCTCCCCCTTCCCCTCTTCCTCCCATAGTACCAGGGGACGTCGACGGATTCTTGAAATTTCCGGACTGAGCCGGATATCGAGGCGTCGAAGCCGCTGATCGGGTTTTATTTGTTCCTTCATATTCCTTTTCTCGGGCGGTGTGCTCCGAGATATTCGCGGTAGATTCGTCCATGCCGGACTTACGTTTCGAAGAGCTGGCATGTCCGAGCCCGTCCCCCTGAGGGAGTAGATCTGGGTGCGTGCTACCTGAGGAAACAAGGCGGCGGCGACGTGAGCGATGATGAGATCTCGGTGTGTGTGGTTACCTGTACCACGCGCGCTCTGCAAGATTCAGGGGGTCGATCATATGGGACATGGGCTCTTTTGCCCGAAGATTCGGATTGGTTGCTCGGGAAAAAAAAACAATCCGTTCTGCTCTGTGTCCCGGCAGTGAGTAGTGGGAGTCCCCCGGTGGGGTAGATCAGAGTTCGTATTCACAGTACAGAGATCTTTGGGACTCGGTCGAGGGTATTGACTCCCATTCTCGGACGGGTTGAAACGCCGTCGAGTGGGTGAGCATGGCCTGTTTTGGAAGGTGTGCTGGAACGCTGTGTCCGAGTGATTTCAGCGACATGTGTAACAACGGTGACTGATGCTGACGTTGCATAACGACCTCGAAGCCACTTGGGGTCCAGTGCGATCGCGGGCGGTTATCGGTGGGAAGAATTGTCGCGTTGAGCTTGTTGACGACAAGAATTCTTCTGCCCGCCCAGTTTCCATGACCATCATTTCCGTCATGTCCATGGCTCTGTGCTGGTGTTTGCGGGGGAAGAAAAAAAAGGCACGTTCGCGCATCGTAAGTTCTTTGCTCAAGAGAGTCGCTGGGTTGGTCATGCGCCGTGGTCATCGATGTGCGCGCCAGGAAATGACGTCGAGACGCACGCGAATGAAAGCCAGGATCAAGCGGACATTTCAACCTGGACCTGCCTTGTTTGAACGGGTGGGGTCGAGTGACACCGGTGCTCATCTCCGTCGAAAGCGAGAATGGAGAGACTTTTTCGAGCAGGCAGATGTCACCAAGTACTAGGCTGTCGACGATCACACACCGGAAATGGGGTGTGAATGTGATTGAATGGGTTCACGGTGGACATGGGGGGAATGACCGGGGATGCACGATTTATTTTATTTTATTTTGTTCCTCCATGATCGGAAAGGATGCGGTGCCAGGAAATCACGCAGTATGCATGTTTCTTTTTTGGCGGGACATCTATTCCGATACTCGGCGAGTGTGGTTGAATGTATTTCCAAGAGGACCTGCTTGACCAGGCACCGACCAAGGCAGCGATGAAATGTCAATTGAGGGAACGGGACCGGTATCACGTGATTATCTTCACAAGGTTAGGGTTTGAAATAAATAAAACGCAAACCTTGGGTTTAGTAGTTGTCGGCCCTCGATCCGGAGGGGCATCAATAACCATCCATGCCAGACGACAACAACAACGCCGACCCGCCCTCGTCCTCCGCCCCCCGCTCGAAACAACACCGCCCGACAACTGCAACAACAACACCCTCCGTACGCTCACGCACAAGCCCCCCACCAGGCGACCACGACCCACGTCCACCCACAAAGCGCGCCAGAAAAGCCATCAACTGCGAGCCGTGCAGAAACAGCAAGCTTAAATGCGACAGGTATGTCCGAGCCCGCACCCGAGCACCGACTCCATCCTCAACAGTTGCAGAAACCGTCCCTGCTCCAGCTGTGTCCTCAGAGGTTGGTATTTTGAGTTTCCCCCCCTTTCCCGCCTTACACCAAACCAGGCACCATTGCACTCTGCTACCAGGATGCCAAAGGCCACGAGTCAGACCTCCACCTCCGCGACGACCAGTATGTCCTCTTGCACCCTTATCCCCTTCCCCGCTCATCCCCTGAATGCAGCAATGCCACCAGGGTCGACCCCATGCAGGAAATCACCCGTCTCAAGCACTCTGTCTCCCTCCTCGAAACCTACATCCTTGCAAGCCACCGTCCTGGCGCTCCCCTCCCTTCCCATCTCAAACACCCACTCGACAATCCCGCAGCCCCCACCCCAAAGAAGGAACCCGTGGAGCAAGATACCCTCGCAAGGGATAACGTTCCTGGCATGCTTGGCAGCCATGGTCACGGCGGCTTTTACACTGGCGCCACTTCTGCCGTCACTCACCTCACTCTGGTACTTCCCTTCCTCTTCTCCTTCTACCCCCCCACTAACCCCCTTTAGAACTCGAGACAGTCTGACGACAGCGACCGCCAACCGAGCCATGACGCATCTCTTGATGATATCGTAACTACAAACGAATATGACAGAGACCTTCTCGCTCTCATTCCCCCCCTCGAGACAATAGATGGCCTCGTCTCCTACTACTTTGAATACTGCAACTGGATTTATCGCCACGTTAACCAACCCTCCTTCCTGAACGCCTGGTCCCGCTATAAAACCGGCGCTAATGCCGACCGTATCGTCCTCGCCACGGTCTGCATGATCATGGCTATTGCCGTGCACTACCTCCCACCAGGTGACCGCCTCGTGGCCCAGTTGGGTGAATCCCTCGAAGACATTTGTCGTAAATTTTACGACGTCATGCGTTCCGCCCTCGACCGCCACAGAGCTGAGCACAAGACCTATAGCCTCGAACTCGTCGAGTGCTTGCTCATTCGCTGTCATTACCTCACGCTCGTTAAAACCGACAGCGAGGAGATTTGGATTGTCCGGGGAGAGCTTGTCAGTATCGGCATGGCCATGGGCTTACATCGCGATCCTTGTAAATGGCGAATGTCCAAAGAACATGCCGAGAGGAGGCGTTGGGCCTGGTGGCATATCATCCTCCTTGAAAGGTCCGTATCTACTTTTCATATGTCACTCCCCTACCCACCTTTTCCTTCGCAGGTGGCAGGCATTTATGTTTGGCCGGCCTATTTCTATCGCGTCACACCACTTCGATACGCAACTTCCAGACTCAATCGACCGTGCACTTCATCCCGATGAGCCGCGTATCTATCTCCCGAATCTCCACCTCTTCCGTTTAGCCTACATTCTCGGTGACATCATGGACAGCGCAATATCCATGCGTCCAGTCGCGTACGAGACCGTCCAAGCTCACGACCGCGCTCTGACCCAATGGATGGACACCCTCCCGGCTGAGCTCGACCTCGATGAATTTAGGGTAGCACGCAGTCTCGCGAGCCCGAACACCACTACCCGTCGCTTAGGCGTCCAGAGCGTGATCATCCGCACCAGCTACTACCATATTCGTTTCACCCTTCACCGGCCATATGCATCCGCACCTTCACCGAAATTCGGTGATAAGCAGGCCTCGTCCTCAAAAGACAAGGACATTAAGCATGAGCGCCACGTCATCTCCCTGGACACTGCTGTTGGTGCTGCTGACAAACTGATCACCCTTGTGGGCCAAGCCCGCCCTGATTTTCTCGCGAATGCATCACTGGCAGTTCCGGGGCACATGAACTGGGGCCCGTTCCACGTGTTCAGCTCCGCTATGTTTTTCTCATTCCAACTGATCTCGAACCCCGAACAGCCTGGCGCATCCTTATTCCGTGCAAACATCCAAAAGGCGTTGACGACTCTGGAACTCAGTCGAGGTACACCGGTGGCTGAGAAAGCGCTCGACATTCTGCACGCACTTGCACCGTTGTACAGCCAGGACTTTGCAAATGAAGCCGAACAGGAGCGAGAGCGTTTGAAAAGCCGTGTGCTGAGCCTCGTCAAAACGCTCGCGTTCCCGTACCACGATTCTCCAAAGTATCCCAGGGTGAACGCGGTTGATTCACCCAATGCACCGGGATATGTGAGTTCGCCTGCCACTGGCAACTCGGGGAGTCCAGGTGGTAACCCCCAGTCCCGGGGTTCGGTGGATTACGGAACTGGGTCAAGCAAGACGGCAAATACTTCTTCCTCCTCGCTCGTCGGATACGCAGGCGTTCAAGCGTCCCCCGTCCAGTCGATGCCAACGCAGGGGATTGTCGCTGGGCCGTCGTCCCCTCTGGCATACTCCGTCGCCCCATCCCAACCTTCACAGTCCCAGTTGTATTCCGACGCGTCTAGGGCAACCTACACCGTAGAACCTTCCCGTCACGTTTATGGTGAAACAGCTCGTTCCCCCGGAACAGTGTCTGGAAATCCTTACCCTGATGCTCGCGCCACCGCATCTTATCCCGAGCCATACCCCTCTCGGCCCTCCTACCCTGATTCAGCATCCTCGCGGAATTTCATCGACCCAACACGTCAGTCATACCCTGAGCCTTCGCGGCAATCATATATGTCAGGTGACCCCACTCTCGGACGATACCCTTACTCGTATCCAGCGGCGATGGAGGAGGAGTCTATGTGGGGTGCCTCCCTTAGTCAAGCCGAGTGGGCTCGGTTTCTTGACGTGATGCAACATCCACGACACACGGGCGATCGGCATTGATTGCAACCTCCCAAACGACACCTTGATGGGGAAGACTTAGATTATGTAAAAAACACTGGATGGGATCTTTGGTTTTGGTTTGTTGGCTCCTCCCCTTGTGCTCCCTTGTACGTATTTGTGGTGGTGCACGGCGTTATTGCCTCCCCATCGCCCTCACTACCCTCTTATCTATTTACCTGCGTCACGCAAACTATACGCATATTCACATTCTAGTGTTCCCTGCCGGGTGTATATATCCGAATTGCTTTGGTTCGCTTTTACTACTCACTGCTATATTACCATGTTGTATTGTATCGATATGCGCATCGCTCTTCGAAGTGCTGCAGAGTGCGAACGGTCTTGGAATCTTTTCCACAGAACATCAGAACTTTCATTTGCCGAAAAGCTCCACACGTTCCGTCGGGTCGTCTCTACGACCGCATAACTCCAAGAAGGAAAAGCACGGTCACGATCTCACTTCTGTCATTCGGACCGTATGTACTTGTAATTATGAAACGCAGGCAAGGTTAGATAAGCACCATCAAGGGGCGTGCGTCCAAACTTGCTTCAGGGTCACGTTCCACACACTTCAGCGAAGAAAGAAGGGAACAAGAAAAAAAATCACTGAGAAAGCCTGCTTATTTTTTGCATCCGCTTGACGCGGTTGCTAATCTCCGTCTGGAGCGTCCGTCGAAGCGTCTGTCCACGAGTGCACAGGTCGTCCTGTGCGGCCGCCGCAACGAGTATCTGGTCGATGAGCGTATAAGGGAGCCAGGTCGCGCAGGACGTTTTCGGTTGCGCGCGTGAGAGCGCAGCGTCCGCCTTGTGACGGGTACGTGTGGGGGGACAAGGTATAATTAAGGATTTAGTGGTTTGTCGTGACGAAATTTTAAAACCTTGGGCTGACCTTGCGGACGAGCGAGAGCGTATGTTCCAGGGCGCCCTCGAGAATGTCGAATCGGAGGTTGGTTCGGATGAGGTACTCGTGATGGTGGTCCTGACAATGGGACGAGGGGAAAGGGGGGGAAGTGAGCGTAACCGGCGCGACACAGAATGAGGGGGGAGACTGACCTCAAGCGTCTGTATGAGCCATGGAGGAGGGGGCAATGCCCTGTCATGTGACAGAATAGCCTCCAAGACTGCTTTGTTGTACCGATAATCGGTATCTGGACCATCATGGCGTTCTAGAGCAAGTTTGAGGTACCGCCACCCTCGATCAGCGGCTGTCCCAGGCCATGAAGAAACATTATCCGTCAGAAGCCAATCGGCTGTATCTTGCCTGTAGGCAGGCGTTAGCATGGGCAAGGGATTCGTTTGACGAGGGTCACCCACAGAACTCCGTCTGGGTTCCGCGACAGCCTCATGCACTGCCCTGCAAGGGCTGCGAAAAGTTCACTCATATCCACACCGAGTGCACGGGCCGTATTAATCGCGAGTTCGAACTGATTAGCCTGCCCTAGCCGCAGGATTACGAGGGATGGCGACAACAGAGTGTCTGCGACGTAAATAGTCAGCCGGTCACCCTTGATTAAATTAACCATCCCTTATGCATTCTATTTACCTGGAGCAGTAAGCAATGTCGAGTCACGTTGAATGAGGCGAAGCCTTGCAGATAACAGCGTGTATTCGAAGCGGAGGTCTTCGAGGTCTATGATCTCTGAATCAGCACCGGTGGTCGAAAGTGGCAAGTTTTGTGCCAATTTCCGCCGTTTACGAGACTATCGTCACAAGATTAGCAAAACGAGATAGTCACATGAAGATCGGCATTCACCTCGAAGTCCGGGACGTTTGAAGGAGGCAGTTGGACAACCACCCATGCATTCTTTTGTTCCAAAAGGGACAACGAGTTAATCGCGAGCAAATAAGTTTCCAGTTGGTCCTCCATTAACGAAATCACGTCAGCAGGTTTGCTGGTGATTTCTTGCAGTTTACGTGCACGTTGATACATAGTTCGTGCAGCTGAGAAATTGAGGGTTCAGATACGGTGACTTAGATCAACAGCAAGAAAAATTGAAATTTACCACTCCGATGGTCCCCTCTTCGTGTATACCACGTGTATAGGATTCTGGAGTAGAAGGGGCGAGCACGAGGATCAGTGTTGCGCGCTTTAAACGCAAGGGCATCGTCCACTTCGGAGGAAAACCCAGCAAAATCCAGAGAAACCAGCATTTCGATGGCGCCCTCTTCACACATTTGATATACGAGCTGGGAGATACAATCCCGTTTCCTGTACAAATCCTGCGTCAAGAAATTTTTACATAGATACGCGTGAAAGGGTTGGCTTACACGCTATCGAATGGTGCTGCGATGATCGATGAATAGGCCTTTTCCCAGGAGGAAAGATCTATATATCCACGAATGAGGCCATACCATATGTCTGCTGTGTCAGCCTCTGGGGGGGCGACCGATAAGGCAAGACGAAGGAATGAAACCTCGTGCTGCGTCAGGCCATTTGACCTAAAAATTGTAGACGCTTCTAAATAGAACGAGAAATCCGAGTCATATAGAGCCTTTGCAGGCAGAACGGATGATAATGCCTCGACGTCCTCGAACGACAGACCACTGTCAGGACCTGGGAGATTAAATATAAGAAATGGCATACGATAGAATTTTGTAACGTACCGAAACTAGCAGCGACCTTCTCCAACATGCTGGCTGCGTCATCCGCGCGTCCCAGTACAACGTAGAGTTGCGCAGTGACAAAGACGACACCAGGAGTTCGCGGCAGCCATGCAAGCATGTCACGGGCAATATCAGGGTATCCCAGATTGCGAATGCCGTCGCAAAACTGTACCTCGAAGAGAGTGGCATGCGCTGGGGAAGTGGATTGAAGTAGACCAGTGGTATCTAGAAATCGATGGGCTGAACCTGGCAATTCATTGCATTCACCTGATCGAGCTATCAAGCGGTGCAGAAGGGAGGACGTTGGTGCAAAGCGAGAGAGGTTCCTGGACACCTGCATGTTACTCATGCGCGCAATCATGTCGTCGGTGTTTGTGTCGTCTGACGGACTGGGATCTTGGGCATGATCAGCCGCTGGTTGGCGGGAAGCGCAACGTAGCATAGCGAGGCCGCGGAAAACGGAAAACACTTCTTCTAACAAGGATTGGTCCCACTCTCTTAGATCATCGGCAAGGAAGAAGAGAAGGGCCATCAGGGCGATACAGATGTCATAGCGAGCGTGAACTGAGGTGGAAACATAGGCTGCTGACAGAGCAGCCCTCCACTCGGACCGCGTAGGAGGAAGGAGTAGTTCGACTTCGTCCTCTTCTCGCTTGACCTGCGGATCGAAGCCGGCAACTAGATCGAGGGTGATTCGGATATCCTTGTCAAGATCTTCGACATCTTGCAATCTTGCAATGATCCAGTTCTGAGTAGCATCGTCGAGACATTCCTTGAAGTCCAGCCGTTGCGCCTGGTCACCTAAGATGTCCACGATAGAGAAGGCGATTTCCTGATGCAGAACATCGACAACCCTGGTCTCCACGTTGCGGAGAAGCTCCGGTCCGATTTTGTCGCAAAGAGTCCACGCAATGTCGAGAACAGCAAAATGAGAGTCCACAGCAAGGGAGTCGCTGAGGTGTCTATGGATAGCGATAGGAAGATCCTCCTTTGCAAGAGTATTGATTCGCTCCCTTTCAACCACGACGACACCTTCGCTACTCTGGCCAACGCAAAGAGCGAGCGGCCATCGTGCACTGCGCTCGACCTCACGACAGCGAGTGATAAATCCCTCCCAATCTCGTTTGAGTGCACTCCAATACCGGTCGTGCTGCATTGCACCAGTATGCGGGTCTTGTACAAGAGAGACGGTACAGCCCACCACTGCAGCAATGTTCTCAACCACAGTTGCATATGATGTCGTGAGCTCTGGGGAGGGGGGGACAGGGAGGGAGAGACAGGCGTCTATGTACTGCTCGAGGGCAGTACGGATAGTCAGCGGGGAGAACAAGCCTGGTCGAAGAGTTGCTTCCATGAATTTCTCCGTGAGCGAACCAGGGGAACGAAGAAGTTCTTCAAGGTACGCAGGGGTCAAATCTGCCTCTTCCCCATGACTGGACGTTGCCCACGTCGTGTTGTCGGACGCATTCAGGCTCCCAAAGGCTAAGGGGGTTCTCTCCATCAATGAGCAGCCTTGACGTTCCCATAACAGGCACAACATGCCGTCGTTAATTATGAAATCTTGCAAATGACAGTGGGCACTGGCGGCGGAACACTCTATGATTCCAAGTTCCCGCAGTTGATCGGCCGTTGAGTCAAAGATCTGGAAATATCCACCGGAGTGTGGGTCGGTTGGAGTTGGCGCGAACGCGATGGCGAACGTGCTTTCATCGTTGGTACCACCTGAGCAAATACGCAAAAGATTCCGTGCTTCGACATCTAAAGTTTCGGATATGATGGCGCCAGACAAGGTTGGTTGGCCAGGTACTCGACTTGAAATAGACTTGGAAGCGACACAACCACTTTTAGCGGTCCACAGGCGGAGGACACGATCCCGGGAAAGAGTCCAGGTGTGAGTGAGATCTGTGGGTTGAGGAGGACTGGCCACGGAAAGTATTTCCGATGCGGCGTTTGCACCAGGCTGAAACCCAGGAATGTAAGAGGCGAAAGCACCAAAGAAAGACTTTGGCTGGCTGAGAGTCTCCGTCCAAAGATCTACGAGTGTGGACTAAATACACATGCAAACCGCAGAGAAGAGCACACACCATCGCATGTGTCGTCGCCAATCCGCTCTGACTCTATACGAAGAAGCGAGCCATTCTTCAGTCCAATTGTTATGCAGTGGATTCCCTGTACTTGGACGACACCCCTAGAGAGATCGGAAACACTCTTGATGATGTACTCTCTGCACCAATTCGGGGCCGCCTGATCATGCCAGAGGAGGTTGGGATTTGCGGCCGGTAACACCAAGCGGTAAAGAGAACCCGTGATTGTGACCACCAGCAAATGGAGTTCCTGTTCGGCAGCTGCAAGGATGGCTGGAGCGGAGAGAATGGGAACGGGGAAGACGAAACGAATTGGAGGAACTTGTGTTGACAACGAGATGAGCTCCACAATCAAACCTCCGTGAAGAACGCGTAAGAGGATGGATCCAACATGCTGTGAATTTACAACGGACGCGAAAGACGCGTGTTCGGGATGCAGATCTACAGCAGGAGTTGGTGTAGGAGTGGCAACGTTTCGACGGGAGGACTGTAGGACGATTGATGGCGCATTGGCGGACGGAAAGAGAGAGGAAAGCTGAGTGGAAACCAAGATGGAACCAGCAGCCATTGCGGGACTGCACTCAAGGAAACTCACTCGACTCGACTTTTGCTTTGACCTCTCAACCATGCCTGCCTTTTCGGGAACGAGCTCCTGTTACATTTCCAAGTCGACCAAGTACAATACCAACCGCAGACGCCATCCTACAGTTTACCAAGTAATCAACGCAGTATGTAACCAAGAGGTTCATCCTGTCCAGGAATCAGCCTGTCCGAGAATCAAGAAAATTCGATGGCAGCAAGATTTGTGATTGGTCATTCACTGTCCGAGTGACCCTACAGGAAACTGTCGACTCGAGTCTCGAAGGACGCTTTCATAGTAGACCCGGAAACGCGAATCGTTGGAGGAGCTGGGCCATTGATAGTCTTACCGAGCCAAGATGACGGGAAATTGAATACACGGGCGTTGAAAAGGTCGCTGTTATTACACGGACATGACATCCAGCACGTCGCCAACATATCTGGTGATCACGTCGTTCTACCTATAAATGTATGTTCACTTCCCCAAATCGTCTTGCAAGCGGTACCGGCGTGGTGCTGCGGCGTTTAGGCTAGGGAGTCACGTCAATGCCACGCCGGCTGGCCATGGAGCACAAGGTCCCCCGCCTGAGGCCTGAGATGACTTGAAAATCACACCGCTGGAGTGTGCCGCCGCTCACCAAGAGACGGAGAGCGCCAAGGAGCCTGGCAGCATTCGGACGGACATGTGAAACAAGGAATATAAACTCCCGATTGGGTCACCAATGAGGCCTCGTGAGACGGGCATGCTTGGCGACCCCAGGATTGCAAGAACCGAAAGGAGAATACGCACAGCCGATGACATGATGGGAAGTGAGACTGCCGCGTTCAATGGGATAACAATGATCATGCTCCGAATGACCTCTTCCATACCTGGATCATATCACAGCCTGTAGAGATCGACAATTTCAAACGGCAAGACATGGATCGTCCCGCACCTGGACTCTGGAACATCTATGAGCAAAGAAGGCCTAATAAATTGTCCGTGAGTACAGAATCTACCTGGTGGGTCCACCTGCTACATCCGCTCGCGGAGCCAGGCAAACACGCTCTTGTTGCATTTAATACATCTGGTGCTTGAGAGAATCGACGGGCAATGAGCCAGGCCCTAGCCAACGGACGCGTTGGCGGAGTATACCAACCAGCACAGGGCCATCTGCATGGTGATAAGTCAGTAGTCAGGAGATGATGGCGCTGGTAGCAGCGGATGTAATCGAGGGCGAGATCCTATGTCCAGAGCGTGACTACGCGGCACAAAGGAAAATTTATCAGAAATGGAGAATTTTGGCGACCCCAAAACTGTCAGCTGCGGCAGGAACGCCTCGTGAAAAGGCTGACGGGGGTTTAGCGTGTCAGCGGATAAACAGCGCCACGGGCTCGTTCAACTTGCTTTATGTCAACAGTTTACAACTTTTTTGTCGATACCTAGTTATGTCTTGATTGTATTCCGGAGAAGTTCAAGTTGCTGTGCTTCCCGATTCAGCAGTGAGATTTGAACACGGCTTTGACAATTGATCTACATCCATTCCGCCCTAAGCTTGGGTCCTAACTCTCTAGCACGCACTCCCCGTCATCGTTGATGGCCGACATCCTTCTCCTTTTGATGTCTGTTACACCTCCGCTCCGGTCGAGCTCGGTGTGCGCCCCCGGTGCCGCTTCGGTTCTCACTGCACTGCACATCATGAGACTGCTGACTTGAGCGGTGACTACCACTTCACCGCGCACGAGCTCGCGATGAGCAGAACTGCGTGCCGATTCCTATGATCGGTTACACCTCGTGCTGAACTAGTCCCACTACGTTTGTCTTCTCCTTAGTCTCATATGATCCTTCGGACATCACCCTGACCTGGACCTCGTTTCAGAGACATATATAAGGGATCTCTGCTTGCTCCGTCATCCCAAAAGTACTCGCTATACCATTGAGACTCAAAGTCCACAGCCAATTACTTTATTCCCTGCCTACTCACTTACTTCTATCTCGCACTCTTCTCATCGTAATTTGTCATGGATCATTTAACATCGTTCGACGCTCTCCTCTTTCCATCTGATGGTCGGAACCCACACATGGTCGCGCTCATGACGAGCCCGATGTCGATGCCCGATCCTCATGCTCCCCACTGTACTCAACCTCCTCGGATGCCACACCCAGAGGTCTACATGGACTACATCGCAGAGGGCCTTGGTCCCCGTGCATGGCATTATCATGTGAGTTGAACACAATTGATCGCCCGGTTAGACGCCACTGACAGCTATCCCGAAGCTCGTTGAGGCGCTTGACGGAATGAATAAAAAATTCGCGCAACCTTACGTTGTGTTCTACCCTGTTGTCTCACGTGACGGAATGCCCTTCCCCATCAACAAGTGCATTCGAGAGATACAAGGGAAGGCTTTTCGAGAGGTAACTGCATGGCGCGGCAATATTATTGTTGCAAAGTACCAAGAGAGTCCGTTCTCATCAATGGTTAACGGCTCGATTGCCGATTTCCCAATCCTAAGGAATTACTTCATGACACACGGGGCACCTTCCTAGGCAAGTTAGACTGTGCCGGCAATGTCAGCACTGCTAAAACTCATGGTTTGTGTTTGGCAGGCTTGAAGGAAATGTAATAATCCTCCACTCCCGGAGGCCCATCTATGAACGAGCAACATTCTTCAGGGATTATGTTTATATGACCATTTATGACGCTATGAATTCAAGTCCGGTCCGGTATAATCTAAAGCTCAATGATCACACACTCCATGTTTTCTTTGCATGTCCATCATCATTTTATGATAGCATCTTCTCAATATTGTAGTAGCTTCCCTTTTAATCTACAGTTCCTGGTGCTCCGGTTTCCCATCCGCCGACGGACCGGGGTGGACCCAAGGTTTGCTACCGTCATCTGAACCCTTTCTCGGGTGCATGGTCTGTTCCTTCTTGGAATTACAATGCTCCGGGACAGGGCTCTGGGGGTCGATGGGAGGATGAAGGACCTTCCCTACCTTGAAATACGTCTTGTGGTCCGCAAAGAACTTCTTCCAATTTTGTACGCCCTATCAAGAGCCAGCTATAATGGCTGTCATATACTAGCGCAACGAAAACCCACCTTGAGTTCTTGGTCGGTTAATCCGCGCAAGTCGTGTGTACGGTGGGTCGCGAAACACCCGGTCCCAAAGGATCTTGCCGCATCAACACCAGCCCTGCACGGCCCCACCAGTCAGGGTTCCGCGGAATAAGACAGACAGTACGACAGAACATACATGCTGTGGTATGAACCCCCAGGGCCGTATGTTCGTCTATTACTTGAAACATCATAGACATCACCATCAATCTTTACGCCAGTTACCTCTCCGATCAGTCTCCGCCGATGGGATAGTGACGAAGTGGAGACCCACCGCGATGTATAACGGCTTGCTTGGATCCGTCCCATCAAGGGTGGCAAGGTAGGATTCCGAAAATAGACGGCCACTAGGTTCCTATACCATACCCAACTAGTTAATATATGACAGCAACGCAAGGACAGAGTGCGATCACCGGCCAATACGTCTTCAGTCTCGCCCATTTGCCATCATACTCCCACAGGAAGCTGCCAGTGAAGAACTTGCCGGCCAGCGTAATTATGAGCAATATGTAGACAATGAACTTGAGGAGGCCGAGGAGGCCGACTTCTTCTTCAGCGGTTGGATCTCGCTCTTCCGGGCCAACCTTTTCACCTCGCGCAAGCCTCTCTTCGCGCTCCTTCTTGCGCTGCAGCCAGGCTTGGTGCAGCCTCTGTTTTTCTAGTTTGTATTCGTGGTAGCTAGCGCACGACTAGTGAACACTCGCGGAGATACTAGCAACCAGGGCACGTACGCTAGGAAGGGTTGGTTCGCGGCCTTCTTGGACACCATCCTGTTAGGGTCTCCAGGGTCTGGCACCATTTCTTCCGTTGGTTGTGGCTTTGGAGCATTGCCGCTGGGATGCAAGATCCAGGACATCTTGGGCGACGTTGACAGCAAAGTACAAAGGCTTGATGGGATGCGCAGTGCACGGCTGCAATCACACAAACCAGTCGTTCCTGGCCCACGACAAATGTCCAAAATGAGTGATAAGGCAGCTATGATACGACACCATGCATGCTATAGGACACGGAAACCATGAATTAGGAGTGCACCTGTGCAAAAGGCAGTAGGTATGCATATAATTATAAGATAGATTGTACACCGCCTTGGGATGAAGACGTGGGCAGGAAGTCGTCGTGATGCAAATGATGAACAAGAGGGAACTGGCGGGAACTGGCGGGAATAGTGATAAGCATGACGCGAAAGCCCAGGAAACTATACTGGATGATGCCAAGGAATGGTGAAGATTACTGCTAGTGACGAAGGTATGAGGGAGGAGCCCCTAGGCTAAGAAAAGAATGCAAAGTAACAACAAATTGGGTGATGAATGGATACCAAACCCAGTGCGAAAAGGAAGAATGTGAGGATATCGTATCGTGGGGTAATAGTAGAGCAAAGTCTGCTGACGATAAAGAGGGCAAAAAAGAACGTGGTGGATTATACTCATGAAGTCGTGGAGGAACCGGAACCAGAAAGCTGGTGCTGCCTCTGCTCTCGTTCAGTGGCTTTCGCGGATACGGTAATGTACGCGCCACCAGTTTCTTCACTCCCTAGGCCAGGCGGAGCAGGAGGGCTTGTCAAAAACTGGATGTCCTCGGAGGGATCACCTCCAAGCCACTGCTTAGCTTCATTGAAGCGCTGAGTTTTGATGAACTAGACGATACAAATATGAGTATAAAGTTTCTGTGGTAAATACTTGCAGTGGCGTACCTTGGGTAGCGAATCCATTGCCATCAAGCGGAGTACGTGGGTTTGAATGCGGGAATATAACTTGATGAGCATCTGCAGCTGGGTCGCATTGAAAGCACCCGCTTGACTGGCATCAACCTGCCCGTCAAAGGCTTTACCATTCAAGTTGGTCATCACCTCGCTCAGATAACTGGCAAGATCAAGTCTCAGGCCATGATCGATATTAAGCTCGTTCTGACTTGACGGCGCGAGGTACTTGTTGTAGATCTGAAAAGCCGTCTGGATGAGCGATTCGTGATGTCTTTCCATTGCTGCTTGGCCAGGCGTTCCTTTCCCTCCACGACCGGCGGGGACGTTCGCCTGGGCACTTGATGTGATACTGAACTTGCGCTTGAAATCTTCGACATCCACCCAGAAAGCAAGGTTTTCTTCACAGAAGTTCGCTTTGAGGAATTCGCGGAAGAGGGCGCGATAGGATGGCTCTTCGAGGATTTGGTTCAGACGATCGGTGTTGCTCTTGACACTCGCCTTCGCCTCCTTTGACTCTCTCGATTCGGCATAAGCACTGTTAAGCTTCTCGGCCATAGAAATCCGGCGATGAATCTTAGCATCTGCAGCATTGACAGTGGCCTCAGGTCCCAATTTGGTCATACCCTCGAGGGTACTGCCTTCCAACGAAGAGCGTTCGTGAAGATTGGTCACAGAGCTGCGAGGAGAGGACGAGTGCTCCTCCCACTGGGCCACTCGTCTTCCTTCATCAGTTATTCTATAGATAGCCTTGGCAGTGCAACGGAATTCTCCGTGTTGCTTGAAAACGACGATGAGACGAATTGCGGGGATAAAAACACTGATGGACAGAACTCACACTAACGGGAGAGTTACCACCAGGAGCAGAACCTCGGACGGTGAAAATGATGGCAGAATCGTTATTCTTCCTCTTATCGCTAACCAAAGTGATGAGGCCAAAGCGAACAAACTGTGCCGCCATCTCTGCGGCTTCCTCTCTCCCCACGACGGACGTGAAGTCGCATAGCCATTCGAGCGCAGAGACGGCGGCGAAACAATATTTGTGTACAACCGTTGCTTTGCCCAAAAGAGGTTGTGCCTTTTCTTGCACGTCCATGAGCTGAACACCTTTAGATCGCTCGTGGTACTCTTGAAAAGCGTCCAGTGGTGCGGTAGCATTTTGAGAAGGGTAGTTGGGCTGGCGTCCGATGAAGCGACGAAAGAGGGCAGTTATTACGGACTGGGTGACGATGATCTCGTCATCGGCCGTCCGACGCTCAAGGTGAAGTAATTTGATACAAATAGGCTGCGATGCAAATACGGGCTGGAGGTGATCGGAATTGATGCCATTTTTCGAGATGAATCGCTCGAGGACGTGAAGACCCTTTGGCGTGAGGACATACGTGCCACGATCCTTGAATAAATTTGACCCCTGATCAGCGGCATTTTCGATCAGACGAGCATCCATGAAATGCTGGCACATCGCCTTTGCCATCTCCCGGGTCATAGAGAAGGTAGTCGTGGTGGTGGTCGTCACTATTCGTGATTTGTCTCTTGGGTCCGGCCCACGGTTGGACTGGGAAAATTTCAAGGAAGCCAAGTTCTGAGCTGCCTCGTCGCTAGAGAAGGGGGTCAGAAGATGTGAGAAGAAGGACAAAAGGGATGAGCTGACGTGGAGAATGAATTCGGGAAGGTGCGGAAATATTGTTTGTGGGTTGTCAATTGAAGTGATACGACGAGAGTCGCAAACAGATCGAGAGTATCCTGCGGAATGAAAGGTTAGTGCGGGAATGAAGAGGAGGGGATGAAGATACCTTGAGGTAAGGCCTCCCGCGCTTGGTTGTTTTCATCATGTGAGAGGAGCTTGCTTGTGGAGGATAATCTGGGCGATCCGAAGACATTAGGAAAAAAAAGGAGGGGAGGCAGGAATGGCTAATGGATAGAAGGAATTACAAGGATTAAGCGGGAGGAAGTGGACGAGAAATGAAGAGGAGAAGGGAAGAAATGAGGAAGAGGGACGTTGATGGGCTAGCACTGGCGGGGCGCTCTGAGAGAGTCGTTCAATAGCGTGGAAATGTTCGGCAATCACTAATTATTTATTGTCTTATTATTTTTCCTGCCGTAACTGCCGGCTCCCGCAGCCGACAGGAAATGCTGTCGAAGGGCCAATTCCAAAAAGACGTATTCAGACTTCCAGTTGCTCCTCGATGATGAGCTCTTTCGCATCAATCACTTAATAGCGGGTTGCTAGGCGTACAAAGGCACATACGACCCATTTGGAAACCTTGTCTCCCCGTTTTGACTGTAAAAGAGCTCACCATGTCGCTTCTTACGACAAGGAGTGACGCTCGTTCATGCAACTGTGGCGGTTGACAACTCAATCCAGCCCGGTGAGCCCTTTCATACAGCGTTCATGGCTCTTGAGATTCCGTGATCAAGTCCCGCGAACCCACCGCGTTCATCACCATGGATCCACTGACTTGCCACGATAATTCACCGATCCTTAATACCGTGGAAGAGCTTTGAGCCGAATTGCGCTCGTCCCATGTCAACATGACAGAGTCAAATATCCACACTCGTCCTGTTCTCACGCATGAAGCAACGTGCTTTCCTTTCACGGGACACGGTTGCCGTCGCACCGGAGAGCGCGCGCTCGCCATGGACGGCAACGCTCGGAGGGTTATCAACGAGCGGTCGTACTCCAGCGATTAGTACATAACGGCCGGGCGAGGGAACGACGATGTCTCGTCGGCAGCATTGTCAAAACGGGATGGCATCCCATGTGGATTTTGCTGTCGTCTCAGTTGCGTCCGGAACAAAGGCAAAGTTGCTACTGACTTCTCCGCGGCAGAGCTTCAAGATCTCCAGCGTGAGGTTTTTCCCAATTGACACCACCGGCTCGGTTGCTCTACATGCAAACCGCCCTTAGCTACCGAGTGTTTTGCCGACTGCTCTGCGCGGTGCCAGTGCGGACTATATCCACCATTCCACCCGCACCGAAGACCTCGTTTCAATTCATCAACCCAGGCGGACCCGCAGCCTCACCGAACGTGTAAAGAATTCTCCCGGTGCATCAGGCACATCTATCCAACTGTATGGAGATCTTGTCTTGTGATTGACTCCCTTATGCATCAGCCGCGACTATGAACCGCTCCAGTCAGTGCTGGAAATAATAGAAGCAGTTGTATATACGGTATCACCTATCTATTTCAGCTGAATTGAAAGAATTCTTATAATTTGATGGCATGCGCATGTGCTGTGACTACAGCTTGAAGTGGAGCGTGAACAGTGGCCGTGTGCCTGGCCATAAGCTGCCCTTGTTCTCGGGTTGTGGCAACGCGCAACGGGCGGAACGTCGACGTTGAACACACCTTGCCTCACGCCCAACCTTTGGGGCATCGTAAAACGACCCAGACCTCATAGTCTCCTCTCCCCGAGTCCAGTTGCGCCTACTTCCGTTCAAATATTCACGGTCGCTCGCAGCGGTTGGCGCTGCGATGAATTCTGCCAACATTAACGTCAGTGATCACTATACAGGCAGCAGTCCAGACACGACAATGTTATTCAGGATCCCACGGCAGTCAAGGCCCTTCTTGACCAATTGAGAGCTTCTCAAGTGTGGCAAGACACGCTGAACTCCGAGTCACAAATCGGGTCAGAAAAACAGGCAGAGGTCCGTGAATCACCTGCAAGCGCGTTGGAAGATGCACAAGGCGAATCGAGGGCTCAATCGTCCGACGCCGTTCCGCCAGCTTCGGTAGCTTCTTTGCTCTCGCAATTGAGAACATCGGAAAGGACACCCCTTGCCATCGACACGCCGTCGGTGTCAAGTACACGCACAACTCATCAATTGACTCGAAACATTCCTCGGTCATCACAGGACCTGCCGCCTACCCAGTCAGACCACCGGACTCCGCGACCCGATGTAGCAACGTCCTCCACGCATGTGCAGGATATCCGTTCCATGTCATTCCAACAAGCGCTACCCCATCTGACACAACTTGCTAGTGATCCGGGGTTCATTACTGTCGTATCTCGGGTAATATCCATCCACTGTGCATATTCCCACAAGTTATTGAAGCGGCATCTAGCTGCGGCAAGAACAAAACGAGCTCGAGCAACAGTTATGGGAAGAACGACAGGCTATACATAAGAAACACGAAGAAAAGGTTAAAGTTGCTCGTACCAAGTAAGTGTGTAAACTTTTGTGTGGTCTCTTCATTCATTGTTTCCATTCATGATAGAGCTACGTTGATTGGCGCAGGGTTATCAAAGCATGAGGCTGATGTTCGAGGCTAGATAACTTGTCAATATGAGCTTACCTGACATATTGTTGACACACAGATGATGAACGACGCATACCGTAGGGATCTGCAGAGATTCGATAAGGAACGGGTGTTACTTGCTTGGGATGCTCTCATTCAAAGGCAACAAGCGGCACTGGAAACCCTCGGAGTCCCGGCCATGTTCGCAACCACTTCTCAGGCCGACTGCCAGGTAAGCATGTGTTTGCATACTGTGATCACGACTTGACGCAAAGGGCATATTTTTGCCGTAACAGAAGCAGCGAAGGATGGTCCAAGTTCTAGAAGGACTGTAGGGTAAACCAAGTGAATCATTCCACGTGTAAGCACCTTCTCGAGGAGTTTAAATTACGCTTGGATACGATATCTGAGCTTGACATTTCTGCTCTGCTCTTGACTTTGTCATCCGTATCACCCGGCATTGGTCAGGAAGGTGTTAGTGAAGGGAGTTCGAAGCCGGTCCTGGACGGCGGAGTCAGCGAGAGAAGGGTCAAACTTCTAGAAGCCCACCGTGACTTCGTACTGTGGCACCCGTCGATCCCATAGAGCCCGAGACAACTATATTTCCGCCTTTTTCGAGTTAAACTTTGGTTTGCCATCATACGTTCTTGAACCGAGACATGTGCCACGATACTTATTTTGTCGAGGCCAGAATTGGTGAATCTCGATCGAGTTTGTTTGTTCGCCTCAGTCCCATGTCAGTACAGCAAGGACTCCGAGCGGACTCATGAGCTCGCCGCGTGGCGCAGCAGTTCCTTACGAGATTGGTGATTCAGGATATAATTGTTACCTTGATGGTGGGCAAATTCTGAATCGACAAATGCTGCTTCTCTTCCATTAACCCCGCCGTTACCGTGGCTCACGGTCTAACGCCAATCAGGGTTCCGGTTGACAAGACGAAGAGGTTGAAACTCGATTGTTGAAATTCTAACAGACATTCACTTGATCAAAATTTCAAGTTTCGCGCTGAACGGCAGCGAGTTAACAATCGTGACTTTGTGAGCATGTCCTGGTGCCACACAACGATGGGGGCCAGGGACTCGGACTCGGCGAGGTCGGTCCAAATCCGTGGGTCCGATGAGTCACCCCCTGTGTCACCCAATTTTGTCAGGCAACATCGGCTAGTACGTGAGCACTAAAAATGATTCTACCACCGCGGACAGGCGAGAGGGTAATGTCATACCCTCTTTTTCATATCTATACATAAAACTCATCTGTAGGCGCTCACCATTTCTTCCTGCGCTGTCTGGATTGCTTCGCTGTGCGCCTACGCTCTATATGCCCTCTGTCCAATTACCATCATCCCACGACGACTATGTGTCGATCTGGTACATCACTAACTCGGCCTACGGGAACGTAGGAAGTTTTGACCCAGAGAAGCCGACGGTCGTTATACTGCACCCACTCTTCCTCGACTCCAGCTGGCTCAACAAGCACTTCGATGACCCGAGATTATCTTCAGAGTACAATTTGATTGCCTTCGACCAACGCACGCAAGGTCGTTCGCGGTGCCGACCCAGTGCATTACACGACTGCTATGTAGACGCTGCCGACATTGCATCGGCGATACAAGTACGCCACATTTTATGATTGTATCCTTCCTGCACTAACTTAATAAATAGGCACTTTTTTTACCTCCCGCTCATTTCCTTGCTTTCGAGTGTATATCTGTCAATTCTGTCCTAAGACTCACTGCACTGTGCGTTCATCATGTTGTGTCTCGCCTCGAGCTAATCCTTTTCAAGATGGCCAGAGCTCGTCTTGAGCCTCACACTATGTAATGTACCGCCACCAACCGAGTATGTTTCGGAGTATGTTTTAGCCCGCCTACTATCTGGTCTGATGTTGACACCCTCAGACTCCAGTGGGTTTTCAACGCATACGATGAACTCCTCCAGTTGTGGTGTTATGCACCAGACTTGGATTCGTTCGAGCACGCCGGGAACGAAGTGGTCAGCTTTATGACCGGTGAGGTAAGATGCCTATACCTCCTCACTGCGGAGAACGACCACTCATCCATACCCACAGATAGACAACACCGACCTTCAAGACAGTGTGGGTGGACGTGGATAGTCGAAGCTTCCCTTGGCTGATGGTACGGACAGTTGATCGCATACTGGGAGAAAATAACACCCCCGGCGAAGCGGCTTCGTATCGTGGAACTCATAAACATTTTGATGAACGTAAGCTTGCTATACTATTTTCAAGTATTCGAATACAATATTTAGACATTTACAGCGAGCAACAATGAGCAAGAAGGAGCTTGCAAGAATTACATGTCCAGTCTTTATCGTACAGGTGTGTCTTTCAATTTACAAACTACCTCGACTGATTTTCTTTGCGAAGAATGAGCACAGTCCTGTTGCACCACTCATGTATGCAGAAAACTTGAGGGAGGACATCAAAGATGCTACAGGAGTAGAGCCTCGCTTCTATGTGATGAAAGGTTTGTGTCTTGCCTGTGCAAGGAGACGATGAGACAACTGCTTGTGTTAGGTGCCAAAGCTTGCATGTCCATCATCCCTGGGACTGCTTCTTTGGTAAATCGCGTCTTCACCGGATTCCTGTCTCAACTTCCCCGGTCGCGGTCGGATCTACACTCTCCCGCCATCCCAACATTTGAACGCGCGAGGATGGCGTTACAAACACTTTCGGAGCTTGTTGGTGATCCGTCCATTGCTCACCGAAATCCGACATCATCGCTTTCCTTCTCCTGTGTCACCCCAGAAGTCGCGAAGAGTCAGCTTGAAAGTCTCAGGTTCTACTCAAAGGATATAGACAAGACCTACTGTCCACTCGGTAGGGATGGCCGCCCGATACGAAAGTATGATAAAGTTTCATTTCGCCCGAAAATAACATGCTTCTTATATCATGATCACAGATACTCTGAACGGAAACTGTCACATCATTGGTTCCATGGGGATAGTCGGGGAATAAGCCATGTCGGTAAGTGTGCCTGCAAAATTTGTGCAGTCAATCTCTGCATTTTGACAGATCCCGAAGTACTTATTGCTGCGCGCCAAAATATAAGACCCCCATCACCAGTGCGGCCTTTGGACGGTTCTTTGACTGCAAACGGGATTGATTTGGTAACGGAAGCTGTTAGGCAAGACGGCCGTATGCGAAGAACAACGATGAATTCCAATTCCGTCGAAAAACAGATCCTCAAGGGCTCGATGTCGAAAGTCGTCACACAAACCGCTTCACTCAAAGGCACCACACAAGGCATCCCATTGACAAAGAATCTCGTATAATGCTGCGAATCTACCGGGTTGTTGTGTGGAACAAGTATTCTTATATTTCACTGTCTTGCTAACATCACTCCTGATGCATACCAATGTAACGATGGAACTATTCACTGGGCGCAGTATCTATTCAACCAGTCAACGACTATGGTATATTTTGTACTTAGGATCATGGATAATTTTTTCCGTGGATCGCTCGGGATTCGAGATACTTGGCGAGAATACGTTCAAATGGACAATCCATATATGCCCCAGGTGACTCCACAAGTCGTGACTAACTCTAGATGCTTCCTTCCGCCATCTTAGCCTTGAAGTATCTTACCATCTCCTCTACCCCCATGCGAACAGTCCAGCGTGGTTGCCATTCTAGAGTCTCTTTGGCCCTCGTAGTATCAGGGCGTCTTCGCTTGGGGTCATCCGTCGGTATAGGCTTGTAAACAATCTCCACCCGCCGAGATGGTGTGAGGCCGTCTTCCTGTTGTACCTTCTCCACTATCTCCCGAACTAGTTCCGCAAACTCCTCGACAGTGAACTCGTCGCTGTTGCCTATGTTGACGGGGCGCGACTCGTTGGAGTTCATCAATGCGATCAGACCGTCCACTAGGTCATGTATATACTGGAATGAACGGGTCTGAGTGCCATCACCATACACGGTGATGTCTTCGCCGCGCAGAGCTTGAACGATGAAGTTGGAAACGACACGACCGTCAGAGGGATTCACTAGAAGAGTAGCGGTAAGCTGAAGCAAATACACAAACGACGAGTCACGGACTGCGAGGACCTAGAAAACAGAATGAGAAGACAATGCTTGCATAGAGGGCTGCGAGTATCTCACCATATGTATTGAAAATACGCGCCACGCGAACGTCAACACCGTCCTGATGTTGGTAGCCGTACGTCAAAGTTTCGGCAACGCGCTTCCCTTCATCGTAACAAGCGCGAGGTCCTATAGGGTTGACGTGGCCCCAGCTCCAGACGGGTCAAGATGATGCGTGGTTCATGACAGATAATACTCACTAGTCTTCGTGTTGAGGGTGTACTTGAGGGTCACCGTATACTTCTACGAGGGACTTAGGAGAATGCTAGTGGCTGAAGAAGATGGACTGACCAGAAGTACTGGTTATCAAAAATCTGGCCTTGGTCCGTTTTGCCAGGCCGAGCATGTTGAGTGTTCCCAAGAAAGACGTTTTCAAAGTCTTTACCTCATTGATCTGATAATGAGGAGGTGAAGCGGGACATGCAAGGTGATAGATTTCTGAGAAAAAGAATGAGGGTGGGATGTACATGAAGGTGGTCATTGACTCACGATCACACTCGATCGTGAAAGGTTCGACTATATCGTGACGGACGAGCTCGAAGTTGGGATGACCAACCCAATGGTTGACGGTGGTTTTCGACCCTGTAAAAAAGTTGTCCAGGACCGTGACATCGTGCCCCAGGAGCATGAGACGATCGACGAGATGGGACCCGACAAAGCCGGCGCCACCTGTAACGAGGATACGCTTCCGTGCTGAGGGAGAAAGAAGTTTTACAGGGGGGAACCGAGAAAGGGTGGTATAAGAGATGGCATGCGTGTCTGGGTAATAAATCGACTTTGACTGGTACGCATTTGGACCCTGATTAAGAGGGGCCTCTTCGATCACGTCCTTTGCGTCAGATCGAGTTTCTGACGCAGAGACAACATAGTGAGGACGAAGGTAAAGCGAGCGCAGGACATCGATGGGGACCTCGCTGTCGAACTCAAAGCGCAGAAAACCGACAGACTTGATCTCTTGGCCATTCTTATCCAAGGTACGGATCTATCAAGTGAGGGGTCAGCGTGCAAGGATAATGAGAGAGAGAGAAAGTGGGTACAAATTCGGGAGGCAATAGTTGGGACATGATGGATGAGGGTGAAGCGAAGAGGCGGTTTTACTCGGACTCGGCTGACTTGAAATACATTCGACCCTTTGCCAGTGAAAGGGGCGATTATGTGAGCACAGCCACTCCATCAAATTGTGATTTATCAAGGCTAAACTCCAAATTTCTGTATGCCTCGAACGCAAAGACCTCAGAAACAGCGACACGATCCCCTTCTCACTCAACTCGACGGGGACGAGCTTCAAGCAAAGTATGGCCGTGTCTCTGAACCTGGAAAGCGAAGAAAGTCGCAGAGACACTCCGCAGAAGATGACACTGACGAGGTACTCCATCATCCATCATTATATGATGAGGTTAAACAGCCTGTCAGGTCATTCTCGATCCAAAAACATCCCGAAAAATTTTCGAGCTTGCTCGTGATCAGCAAGAAGAGCTCGAGATGCCAGACGATGAGGACGATGATGATAACGAGGCTGCAGATCCACGCAATGTGCAACCCCAAATGCGCACAGCAGACGACTTGTATGACCAAAGCGACAGCGAGGAGGCTGAGGAAATGAGTGATGGTGGCGACGCCGAGACTATGTTCGTAAGTTCACCCCGCCGTCCCCCCGATCGACCCTCCCATGTCAAACAGCAACTCGACTCCGTCGATGTTCATGCACTGGACACACTGCTTCCACCCAACTCGGGTGAACGGCGCACTCTAGCCGACGTTATCTTCTCCAAACTTGAAAATAGCAAGTCAGGAAACGTTAGCGTGATCCAAAAAGTGCAACAAGGTTATTCTCCCTTTAACTTCCGCGTGTCAGATAGCTTCTTACGTGTGTCCAAGACAAGGAACATCCTGATCCGGCCCTAGGGCTTGATCCCAGATTGGTTGAATCATACTCAAAGTACGTGCATGCTCCAAATGGATGGTTCTGCATGTAACCTCGCCTAGGCTCGCGATCTTTCTGCGTGGATACAAGTCTGGTCCGTTGCCAAAATTATTCAAAATCATACCTTCTCTTCCTGCTTGGGCACGTATTTTAGCCCTTACAAACCCAGAAGAATGGAGTCCCCATGCCTGCCGAGCTGCTACGAGGATTTTTGTCTCCACTATGAAGCCCCCACAAGCTCAGCTATTTTTATCTGTTGTATTGCTTGACGCAATACGAGAGGATATTCAATCCCACAAAAAGCTTAATGTACAATACTACGAATGCCTAAAACGTGCGTTGTACAAGCCTGGTGCCTTCTTCAAAGGCATCGTGTTTCCGATGTTGGAGGTTAGCCCGTTCACTCGCCCTCGACCCTCTTATTCATTTTGTCTGCTCTAGGGTGGGTGCACGCTTAAAGAGGCGGCTATCATAGCATCCGTGGTTGCCAAAAAGAAGGTCCCTGTCCTTCACTCAGCTGCAGCATTGCTGCGTATCGCACAGATGGACTACACTGGTTGGTTTTTGTGAATTTAAACCAGAGTTTTATAAACATTCTTATAGGTCCCAACTCATTGTTTATCCGAGTGCTCATTGACAAGAAGTACCAGCTACCCTACAAAGTTGTTGACGCACTTGTGTTCCACTTCATCCGTCTTTCGAATACTTACAAAGCCCGCTCTCGTGGGGATACCGAAAAGCTTCCGGTGCTATGGTACCAGAGCCTTCTCGCCTTTTGTCAAAGGTAACGCTAGTAGCTAACTTACGTATAATTGCTAGTTCACCACTCTCTTAGGTATTCACCTGATCTGACGCCCGATCAGAAGGACGCCCTGTTGGACGTCGTTCGGGTGAATCCTCACCCTCAAATTAGTCCTGAAGTACGGCGAGAGCTAGTAAATTCGGTAGCAAGGGGTGAGCCACAGCCAGACATGGTTCAGGACGTAGATATGTCATGATAGCCGCTCTCACTCACGAATGTGATCTTATATCTCAGCTATCTAGGTGGGAGCAAGATTACAACCTTTCCATATGTCCTCCGCCCGAATCGATCCTCGAACTGTTGACTTTTGTCATTTCCCCGGTAATGGGTCACAAAAGAACGAATTCATTGAAAGCCCTGGTTGATTTAAAGGTTACTCAGTGTTACCACTAAGTATCCCCTTAGACCACTCCCTAGGCTGCTTTTGAGTGTTGGCACTTCGTGATATCCACTTCAGGCTATTGCTCACCGTAGGACTTATCATCAACGTGACGGTTGTGGGCTCATTTTATCGGTCTGACCCCCGGGCCCACGTTCTGGGAACGCGCTGCTACTATGTAGTATATCTCCAAGTCGCGCGCGCCGCGGAGGACTGAGTTGAAGTCGAAGTTCGAGTCAGTCACTCAATGACTCTATTGCTTCCATTGACGCAAGGTTCACAATAGAACGAACCGACCTCTGCTTTCTGTTCATTATATTTGGGCCATAACGGCGTTGATCGTGGGGCTAACCAGTTTAAACCTCCATTCACATATACAGGATGTACATTCGGGGGATAGACGCGGCACAGACGTCGAATGCCCACCCACATATTCATATTTGCCAACGTGAAATTCCTTCTCAGCTAGTATCCAGAGAATTCCTGATCCAAGGTTCCACTACCTCAGCTGCGATTTGGTCAGAATTACGCTCCATGAAGAACATGTGTCCGTTTCCACGGATCCCAATACTTTCTAAGCGGATATGCGTGACATTCACACCAGCCTCCTGGAGGAATTGGACTGTGAAGTCGTCATAAACTGCATGGTACCCTGCTTCTGACGTGACAACAAGGACGGGGATTTGGGTCAGATGGACCAGTCGCCACGGCGGGAAGGATTGCTGGAGGGAAGTATAGTTCTCTGCCTCGAAAACCGCGAACGGCTGTAGGTCAGAAGCCGATGAGACAGGTGGACTGAAGGTGAGTGGAATGTCAGTCAAACCATAGACACGCTCTGGATTTCTCTTAAAGATTGCGTTTTGAAAGGGTGGGCCATTGGGTTCAAGAGCAACTATCGCTTTGACCAAATTTGGACGAGCGTCGCCCAAAATCCATCCAAGATACCCAGATTGTGAGTGAGTGACCACAACGGCGGGCTGAGTAGTCGAGAAATCAGTTCGGATAACTAACCAATAAGACCGTCACGAACTCCTATTTTGTCCAACAACTCCGACCCAGCTGCTTTCATGAGCTCGGAAGTTTCAACTGTGGAAGTGAGACCAGGAACGATAGAACGATAGAAGGCGTCGAAAGTCGGATCGCCCTTGGACCCACTTCCGGGCCACTGCGTGTGCAAGGTAGCCTGCGGCCAAAAATCATGTTCTGTCGTGGCCGTAAATCGAGACTCCATCGTCCGTGTAGTAAAGGTACTCGTCGCGCCATCAACTTTAGACTGCCACGCAGAGCGCCCCCGAGCGGGTTGATCGACAATGTACACCTGAATGGATCATCATGAGATCCCTTCCCACTTGCGAGGTTGACTTTACCTCATAACCCTCGTTCAAGAAGTAGTCTGACCATCCGGGTCGCCCATCAGGCGTGTTCAGCCAGTTCGTCCCTGTCATTCCATTCCCATGAATGAGGAGGACCGGGATACGGCGAGTAACTTGTGCTGGTGTCAGATGTTCAACATACATCTGGCCGTGGTGAATCGTGGAGGAGCCATGAGGAACGTAAGTACCGCCAACATAAAAGTACTCTCTCGTGTGCAGAGCTAGGTTGTTGGCAGGGCCACTGCCCACTGAAGAGCGCGGTTTTGCCTTGCTCACTCGAGCACGCCTTTGAAGACCACATAGGAAGAGTAAGTTCAGGAAGACGCTCGCAGCGACAAGTAGGTTCAGGCTGTGGTTGGCGAATGAGATCATAAGCCCTAAATAAAGTGTACTAGAGTCTGAGACTTCGGATGAGCATAACTAGTTACCTGGGCCGCAAAGTGGCATGACCCTCACTGCACCTTAGGCTCTGGCCCAATTTAAAGGCGATAGTTCCAACGAGTTCCGTTAGGATTCGAGATGACAGCCGACTGGATTGGTGTAATTCACTACTAGACCGGACCAAGACTGCCATCACTATTAGTTAACTTTTCTCCTCTTCGTGCGTCCGCTCTCGCCGCTCGGTGCTTCGCGGATGGCACCCAAAACTTCTGACATTTGCCGATCTGTGGACCGCTGGGCTTCATGTATAGAGACACGACCCACTGCCGTTTTTTTAGTCTTGTTCCCCAGTGTAGCCTTGAAGACCGCGTCGATCTCGTCCTCGGACGCGTCACGTTTTTTCGAAGATTTTTGCGACGTCGTCGAAACTGCTGGATGGGTCGGCTGTGGTTCAACGGGAGGGCACAAACTCGGTTGAGTCGGCGTTGTGGAGCTGGTTTTGTTGTTTGACTGCAATGTTCTCCACTCCTCCGGTCGTCGCTGTAGCAAATATAAGTTGAGGTTACGGGCGAAGAACTTCCCATAGAAGGACGCAGCGAGGAACCGCTCGAAGGGAATTAGCGAGCGAGCAATTTTCTCCTATGGGGCATATGAGATTCACATCACACAGAACACCCTATACGTACTCTCAAGTAAGGATCTGCAAAAGCCCAACAACGATCACCGATTCGGCTTCCTATTCGGTCATCAACGAGAGAATGATAGTGTCCGATCAGAGACATGACGAATCGTCGTTTGGCTTTGAATGAGACGGTTGGTGACTCGAAGAGGACGTCGAGAACACGCGAACTCGTCGCGTTATGAGCTATGCGTATAAGGTCCTCCATGGAGAGTGAGCTAACGCTATCAGCAGGAGATGAGCTCCCATAGATAAACGGTATTTAAACGTGCAAACCTATCAACGACGATTGAGCAATGTGGTTCGTCGAGCCTCAATAGAGATTGCAAGATGAGAGCGCCCTGTATTTTGGGTTCTCTTTGATTGTCAACTTGATCCTTACGACCATGTTTCTTGTGGTCCATATCTGGCCGGGCTTCTGACGTAGGAATTGCTTGGTACTCCTTTGGGATCTATAAGAAAATGTGGTGGGGAGTATCGATCGAACACACCTCTAACGACTTCAAGAGGAGCAAACATTGAACAAGATTATTTCTGTTATCTGGGCTCGAAATATCGATGGAAGTGAAGACAGCCTAACTAGAGTTAATCAGAAGTTTACCGGAGAATACGAAAGGCTGACCTCACAAACCCCTTTTTGGTGGATTCCGAGATAACGGGACCTATCTATCAAGGCGCGCAGAACTCCCGTCCTGGAAGACTCTGTGGGTTATCTATAAGTGAAAGTGATGGATCTCATAAAACTAGACTTGCTAATCAACTTGCTCCACGACGATTTGAGCTCTTCTAGGGTATCGCCAAGTTGTTTGCTGTCTTGGCGCTCAACAGCTTTAGCGACAACGAAATTCGCGACTGGGTGGAGTGCTAGCCGTGCAAGTTTGCCCTCGAAATATGTTGACCAAAGTCTATTGAAGACTTCTTCGGGACATCGCGATACTAATGTTTCCAACAAGTGAGAGGAAGTAGGATCCCTGAGCAGCGTAACAAGGTAGTCGGATGGTTCAATCAAGGCGGTGGGATCCTCATCTGCATTCGATGTGTGTCCATCTATAGGAACGAGCGAGGATGAAAGCAATCACGTACGGTATGCCTTGATCATTCCAACCAGAACTCGATCCATGAGGGAATCAGGAGATGATGCACTGCCTTGATTTGCCTCGATCTCTAGGACGAGCTAAATTCACCTATATTATGAATCAAGATGCCGGGAATAAACAAAGAGGGCTCACCTGTAATAACGGGCTAGCTACTTTACTGGCAGCCAATGCCCTAACTTCATTTGCGTCCAGTCCATCTCTTAAGATTCGCAAAAATTGATTGGAAGCGTCACGAAACGACCCAGGTATTAAAGCACTCGAGGTATGGGTCTCCTTGCCCTTGTCATTAGAAAAGACAGATTTCATGTGTCCCTGTTTTGCCTTCCACGACATACTCTTCTTAGATCGCACAGACTTCCGAGCTGAGTCCTCTGGGAGTACAGTTGGACACAGCAAAAGAAGCAAAGAACGCAACACATGCGATGCAAATGGATCCAAGATGAGTGAGTTGAGGCTCAGCCTAACTTCCTGTGAAGAAAAGTCAAACCTTGAGAGTGCAGATGAAGCAGACCATATACTTCGCAGATGTCTAGCACAAGTTGGGTGAGTGTCCTTAGCTCGCCGTTATCCTCAGAAGCGGTGACATTTGGAAATATATTTTTAACCTGCGGATGTCTCATCATGGTCGCTCTGGTGGATGGTAAAAACAAGCCCCATACCTCCCGAGAGATTGTATCAGTGGCAACCGATAATAATGTCTGGCAGACATGCGAAGCAAATCTGTGCTTGAAGAGCGCTTCAAAGCTATCCAACCGGTCAGCCTGTACCACGAAGATGGAATAGGACTAGCACCCACGAGCCGCTTAGTCTGTCCATCAAGACCCGTAACACAAAGTCATCCATTGAATAGGCCATTCTCTCCAGTATAACAGAACAATCTGGATCTGTAGCAAGCTGCTTCTCTTTGCCTGACATCTCGCTGAGAGCTGCAACAAAGAATACACGTTTTGCTTTAGGATACGCCACGGCAGCTAGTAAGCATTGGGTGTCGAGATTGAGAGGAAAACACGCACCTTCATTGGGATCGAGGTCACCATCCTCATCCACTGGCTGGGTTCGGTCTTCTTGCCAGGATTGGATCTGTTCATCGACGGTACGGAAGTACGCCTTAACGTCAGGGTCAACATATCCGAAAGGTGCTTCTGGGTGTACGTCCTCTGCTTCGCGAGTAGACACTATCCAGGATGGCTCGCTAGAATTATTGGGGTGGTAATCTTCTCGTTCTTGTTTTACCTGACTCCCGGGTAAAACTTCAAGTTGATCCCGCGCCGTTTTATGTTTCTTTCCGCGCTTTCGAACCTCTCTGGGCATCCTGGATACACTCTGATGCACTAGGTGTTCAGAAGAGTATGTGGTGACAGTACAGCAGAGGGCCGAAACGGGCAATAAAGCCTTACAGCATCCGAGTCATTATACCCCAAGAACGTTGAGTCACCGATCTAATCCGTGACACTGCTTGCCGTCGATAGTCCGTGCCATGGCCCCTGCTTCTTGTGCTTTATGCCAGCAGGCTAAAGCCATCTTGAAGAGGCCGAAGACTGGACAACAGATATGCAAAGAATGTTTCTTCTTCGTCTTTGAAACGGAAGTTCATCACACGATCACCGAAGCGAAGTTGTTCAAGCCAGGTAACAAAGTTGCCATCGGTGCATCTGGAGGGAAGGGTATGTGCTGCCTAGGCTTGTGTAGGATCAGAGCGTTACTCATGTCCGACCTCAGACTCCACGGTGCTCGCATATGTCATGAAGACATTGAACGACCGATATAATTATGGTCTGGATCTGTATTTACTCTCAATAGACGAAGGAATAACAGGTTATAGGGATGATTCGTTGGAGGTGTGTATACTCTATGTCGTCCTTGATGACACCAACATCATTCGAAACAGACAGTGAAAAGAAACCAGCAGCAATACGATTTGCCCCTCAAAATTCTTACTTACGAAGAGCTCTATGGCTGGACAATGGACGCGATCGTCTCTGAGATAGGCAAGAAGAACAATTGTACATTCTGTGGTGTATTCCGACGGCAAGCTCTCGACAGAGGTGCCTCTTCTCTGAACGTTGACCACATTGTCACTGGCCACAATGCAGACGATATTGCAGAAACAGTACTTATGAATGGTGTGTACCATTCTATCGTGGAACATTCACAGCTCAGGGCGTACTGCAGTAATGCGCGGCGATATTGCTCGTCTCGGGCGATGCACATTGATCTGCACGCAAGGAGAGGATAGTATCAAGAGGTCTAAGCCCTTCAAGTATGCGTATGAAAAGGAGATCGTCATGTTTGTCGTCTTTTACTTCTCAAGTACACGGTCGTCTCATTTCTACAAGGTATGCATACTTCAAGAAACTCGACTACTTTTCAACAGAATGTATCTACTCTCCGGATGCATACCGCGGACATGCCCGAACGTTCCTCAAGGACTTGGAAGTTGCTCGCCCCAGCGCAATCATCGATATAATCCATTCTGGAGAAGCATTTGAAGTGAGGGAGGACGTGAAGGCAACACAGAAACCACAACGTAAGGCTGGGTGCTGCGTGACCGGATCTAGGGAGGCTGACAGTTTTTCAGAAACATGCAAACGCTGCGGCTATATGTCCAGCAACGAGCTGTGTAAGGCGTGTACGCTCCTGGAGGGTTTGGAGCGGGGCATGGCAAATTCAGTGATAGTAAGTCAAACTTCACCTCATCGTAGAGACCATCTGTTCCAACACATATTTCAGACTGACAGAGTCAGGAAAAGGCTGGATGCTTTAGGTCCTGCCCCAGATAATTTACGAACCATCCCTCAGTTTCGGTCAACACACCTTCCCGTTTCCGTCGAACTGCCAAAAACAGAGCAATAACATATCAGTACGGTTCTTCCTTGTGAAAAGTTGAGTTTCCGTGAAACACTCCCCAAGGCAACTTGACTCAACATTAGATCCATGATATCGACTATTCTAGAGTGAGGCAAAGAATGCACATGTTCTATGGTGATGTACCAGCTAACCATTCGCTCTAGCCAGACGGCGATGTTCTTCCTTGGGCGTCACAGAAAGTCTTCAGAAGGCGATCGCAGTTTTCCAACAACTCTTTTGTTTGAGCTTCCTCTTCCTGGGACTGAACGACTCTAATCGTCCCGGTATACTCACGACCCCACCGATCTGTCTTTGACATGTAGACAGTACCTAGTTGAACAGCTTCCTTTGGATTCGTTGAGCTCGCGGTTCCACTGGTGCTGGATAAGGATGCAATGCCAACAAGCGACAAATGGACTGCGGATATGGCCGCCTTGAAGATGTCAATGGGATGGTTGGTAGATCCCAAGAGCCTTGCCTAGCGAGATGCCCATTCAACGAATGTACCGCTGGATATTTCATGCTACTCACGATGTAGAACGCCGCGAACATGCATAGCGATCTGAATGTTCCCAGAAGGGCAGTAGCTATACTTGTGCCAGCTACTCCGGGATATGCTATGAGGTGTCTCACGGCTGGTGTGCCATCTAGCTGACCACGAATCGCCTCTCGATCCAAGTGTAGAGCTATCATGTTCATCTGGTACTTGGAACACTCGTATGAATGTTCCGACTTGACTAGTTGCCAATCTTTCGGGTCATAGAATTCGGAACTGGCTTCGTGTGATGACATCCACACTACTCGGGCACCAGTGGCTGCCGAGCTCTTAGCTAACATGGGTTCCATGGCTCGGAACTAGACTGGAGATCAGCTCCACACAAGCGCGATTGCTGGAGCACGCACCAAAGCATAGTGTCCGAACACGTTACACTGCCATACCCAGCCTAGTCCATCTTGGCTCGTGTCTCCAACGCGCTGAAGGAAATATCTCGGAGTAGTGACTGCTGAGACCCAGTTCGTTAAGAGTTGCTGAATTGCCAGAGGCCATACAATCCTCCTAAAGCAGGCTAATCCTGCGTTGCAGATGAGGTGCGAAACGTATGGATAACTACGATGGGTCAGGTTGGCGGACGTGACCCTAGGTGTATATAAAAACCTACTTTTGAGTAATCTCGTCTGCAAAGTGAAATACGCTCTGAATATCGGCCAAGTCAATAATATGTAGCGCTATGTGCAGGTTTTTCCGAAATATCTCGGCGCGTCCATTGTAGTCGGGGGAGCGCTTGGCACGGCGAACTAGTTCGTCTGCAATGTCGTAGAGTTCAGCCCGAGCAGCTTCCGCACGCTGTTTGTTTCTGCAGGCCAATATGAGCGTGAGGCCATCGCAGTCCAGTTCCAGTTCGTTTGAAACTGGGTCTCGACTTCCTATTGACAACTGGAAAAGAAGACGGTGGCAAATGCCAAACCCGACACCACTGCGAACGGTTTCGCAGTGAGTTGGAGACAGTGCACATAAATAAATTTCCCGTACGTGTTGGCACCCGTGACGATGATGATTGGGCGTAGGCTGCTTGAGAGCATCGTGATGGTCCAAACGATCGACGTGCCAGTGGTTAAGGATGCGTTAACGTACTCAGTTCTAACCGCACATGGTACGATGTCAATGCGAATGATTAGGACATAACAAGCTCCCACATTTATGTAAAGTACTTGACTCAATCCCAACATTACATAAACTGATTTTATGTTTGTCCGGCGAGAGATGTCATGCGTATTCAACACTCAAGTGCCTCAACCAAGCAGAAGAAGGCGCCCGAGAACTATGCATCACCTTTTTTCTTTTTCTTCTTCTTGGGAGAGTCTCCGGTGGTGGTGGCTGCTTGGGATTTTTCGGCCTTGAGTGCTTTCTTCCTCTCCTTCCTCTCCTTCCGCTCGGCTTCCGTCTCGCCGTCCTCCTACGCCTGCACTCAGCAAGCAAATACAGAGATCACCGACGAAGGCTAACCTTGGCTTCATTGGCATCCGTTTGATTATGTCCCTCACTTTCTCGCCGTTTCCGTTTTTTCTCCTTGTTCTCTTTTGACTCCCCGTCAACGTCCATCTTGTCAGCGTCCGGCTCAGTTGCCTTTTCTTTCTCAGCCTTCCGCTTCGCTTTCCGCTCTTCTTTCGATTTCTTCTTCTCAGCCTTCACGTCCAAGACTGCTTGAATAGCTGTCTCTAGTGGCTCCCGTTGTGCCGGGACGAGGTCAACAGCATCCGCAGCTGTGTTATACGTTTTCGTGTCCCCTTTCATTGTGAACTTTTGTTGCTTCTTGCCATCATCCGCGTATCGTCGAACGCCAGAGACGTCGCTTTGGTGTTCTAGTGCGCGCAGCCGGGACTCCAATTTTGCACGATTTTCGAGACCGACAGAAGGGGCTTGATCCTCCGACTTGCCGTCAGCATCGGTGAGAGCATCGACACGAATCGAGAGTGCAGCTTTTGTCGCAACCATACGCGCCATCTATAACATGGATTCAAACATTGAATTGAATAAAAGCCTCGGGCTCACCTTTCCCTTGAGCTTTGGAGGAGCTTGGCCGATCAACGACGCCTATGCAGTCTGTAATCAGTCGGGAGCAAGAGCAAGAAAACAAGTACCACATACATGGTAAATCAGTCCATATTTGGGGGTATCATGTTTTGTTTTCAGTGCACGAAAGAGTGCTTTCTCAGCACCAAGAATTTGAACTGTGGAAGCTGGATACTTTGCCAGGCTCAAAAGGCTCCCAGCGTGTGATATTAGCCTTGCACCGACAAGATCGCCAACGAGAGCCGTGAGATTTGGAGCCACAGCATTCATGCGATTGCGCAGATATTCTGCAAGCTGGGCACGGTACGCAGAAATGGAAATCACTTGGTCACACAGAGCGTGTATGTGCGATATGTCGCTGTCTGAAATCTCTGTACCCATGGAGATTTCGGCAGCAGCTTTAAGGACCACCTCTAGGTCCTCCGGCAGAATGGCTTCGAATGATGTCGTTACTGCATTGCTACGGAAACCCATAGCCCGGACGACTTTTGCATACGCGAGGTTGTCCGAGATTATTTTAGCCATTTCGGGGAAATGCCACCCATACCATTCCTTCGAGATGTCAATGATAAGCCAAACCTGAGTATGCAGTCTACCCACTTTAACACGCATGGCATAGATATTTATTTCCTTGTCCAGGTCGTCGAGGAGGGCAATAGCTTGTACTATCATTGTGTCAACTTTGTTCGGAGAGAATTTTAGCTTGAAGCTGAGACTTGCATGAATAACATGATGCCCGCCATCATGGTTAGACTTACCGGGATAATGAATGACTTAAACCCAAGCTCATGGTAGCAAGGTCCTTGGGGTCGAGACCATCCATCAAGGCTGCTATTTGGGCGCGAATGCCTCTCCATAGGTCACTATGGTCTTCAGGTGACAAGGCGGAGACCTTGATACCCAGCTTCTTCGATATAGAGTGGGCTGGAAGGTAATGAGCACACTAGGCGAAAGATGATTGTTCCACATGCCTAAACGGGGATCTATCACCACCAAAGATTCCTTTCCCTTGCCTTTGTCCACGACTTCCTCTGACAAGAACTTCTTCAGACCTTTCCCCAATTTCCCGTCCTGAACGGATGTGAGATCCTCGACCGCAGTTGCCGTCGACGTGAAGCGATGCAGAGCCTTCAACTTGAGCCTTTGAAGGCAGCCCAACGCGTTAGTTGCTAGACGGAGGTGGCCCTGAGAGGAACGCACAGTTTGTTTGCTTTCTCTGGTGTCTCGAACTCCTTGTATAGATCGGCCGAATCGAGTTTTGCTGAGTCGCTCAGCTTGAAGAGGCAGTAGCCCATAGCCGTCTCATACAAGACCAGCATTTTTGAGATATAAGTCCCCGAGAGCGAGGTTTGAATAATGAACGATATCTCGGACTGCTCCTACACGTTTTTTCAAGCGTGGTAACTTGACCCGCGAAAGGCAATCCGGAGTGAGTAACCGGCGTTGGGTTTGATCGACTCGATCAGTGACTTGGTGACCTTGCTACCGTTCGCTCTCTTCGGAGCGGTCGCCCAGGTGGTTTCCCAGAGCCACCTCATTGTGGACAATGTGCCAGCCAGGTCTCTTTCAACCCAACCTTTCTACCATCGTGTCCAGACTCCGAATAGTCAGACTTTTCACAACTCTTTCTCATCGCAACTTTGTTTCGCACTTAGATGAGTGGGGTCGCATCACACTCAATATTACGTCGCAGCTCGTCTCGAGCGTGGGTGGCATCCGGGTTCTGATCTATGCTGGGACATACGATTGGCAGTGTAACTGGGTGGCCAACAAGCTTTGGGTCGATAAGCTCGACTGGACCGGCAACGAAGCGTACCAGAAACAGGTCTGGAGGTCTTGGTTAGTAAATGGGAATGCTGCCGGAGAAACGAAAACTTGCGGCAAGCTAACGTTTTGCTAGCGTATGCGGAGCTGGTCATATGATGAGTATTTCAACCTCATGTCATCTATTCACTATCTGACCCATGGCTTAGGTCCCTCATGACAAGCCCGGAGAAGCATTTGCATTAGTATCTAGTTGGTTGGCCCACAAGGACATCTAACGCGTCTGTGATAGTATGCCCAAATGCAATTGCTGAGTTAATGATTGTATGATGTTATCCCGTCCGACAGGAGTGCCAGTGAGTTCTGCATCGAGTTTTATTGCTGCGCCTTTCTCCTACTCGACATGCCTACCATAGTCTCGTCTCTAGACCTTACTGGCAAAGTGGCGGGTGATTATAGTCAACTACTTACGGGTTGAGTTCCTGTAGAGGTGGAGTCCGCGCGGAATTGTCACAAGGTGCAATTCCCGGAATTCCTCCAGGTTGCAGGGGAGGCTTTCTCACGTATGCTGTTGTGGGGAACAAAGAATACAGGTTAGGTGGAGATCTCTATAACGACAAGGTCTCCGTGTGGTGCCCTAATATGATAATCGATCCGATCCGCTCAGAAAAGGGATAAGACAAAGCTGCAGAGCGTGAGCATTATTTCCTTCCCTCCCCCCGTTTCTCGTACTGGCTCGAGAGCAGTTATACGTCTTGTGGTGAGCCACCCGTCATCCCCCTGTTACAACTCCTGAGCTACACACAGACCTTGTTTGCCCGGGAGGCAAGGCTTGATATATATCTTGTGGATTTATTCGTTCGAACTCTGGAAGTTTCCAAAGATGCATATTCCTCTGATCCTTATCTGCCTTCGGGTCGCTGCGGGTCTCGCATACCCATTAAGGCGCGGCGCAGCGGCAGACATTCAAGTATTGGGTACATTGTGAACTTTGTTGCAAGACGAGTTGCTGATCATGTTGCTATCTTAGCATTTGCCAACGTGTTAGAACAACTGGAGTCGGCCTTCTATACACAGGCACTTAACCAATTTAATGCTTCTAGCTTTGAGGCGGCCGGTTTCGCCTCGTCCCAAACCCCGATACAACAGATTCAAACGATTGCGAGCGATGAGAATACCCATGCTATCACGCTGCAGGTTCGTGAAATATTATGAGCCTATTAGTCAAGGACCCTTAATAAAGCTCTGCCTTTCCAGTCCGCCATCCATGCGCTCGGTGGCCAAGTCGTCTCTAACTGTACATTCAATTTTTCTTCCGCTCTCACAAACGTCGACACGATGATTGCTACCGCACGAGTAGTCGAGAACGTCGGTGTTGGCGCTTACCTGGGTGCATTGACTTCGCTAGCCGACCCGGTGCTGGTCACGACTGCGGGTAGTATCTTGACGATCGAAGCCCGCCACCAGAGTATTCTCAACCTCCTGTCCAACTCGACAAGTCTCCCTCAGCCATTTGATGTCGCACTTACCCCGGGAGATGTCCTTTCAATCGCAGATCCATTCATTTCTGGATGCAAATTAGGCTTCTCAGGTGCATCGTCTGAGCCCTTGCATATCGCGCCGCTGATTTACATATGTACATTTAGCAAATCCCCCTCTGACTGTCACGAGCAGCATTCCCTTGCAGGCTGGAACGAAGCTTAATTTCAGTTCTCCCGCTTTGAATCGGACCACCTTAGCAAATGTAAGTCCTTGCCTCTCCACACTGATGGTTTAACAAATCATACTCTTGCCAGCGGCTATCCTGTAAAATTGTTACAGGAGGATTGAACGCGTCCCTTTACCAGCCAATTAACGGTTGCATGGTTCCTGCGAATGTTACAGGTCCGATGTATGTGTTCATCACCGACGATCAGATAGTCATGAAATCGTCATCCAATATGAATGGGACAACGAATTCGAGCATAGTCGTCGCTGGTCCCGCGCTGCTTTTTGTCGACCAGCCAGACTTCATTGGCAAACAAATCCGGCCTGGACTGAATGCTACTGGTGCCACCACCGGGAATCATACGATGGCGTCAACATTACCATCCACAACGTCTCCGGTGACAGGTATGTACATGTACTTTCGCCGTCTTCAGCTCTATGATTGGTATCACAGGAACAACCTCAGCACTTTCAGTGCCCGCGCAAACTTCTACGGCGTCGATAACTTTTATGCCATCGTTGGGTGTTTTCACAACTACAATATCCCTCGCACAAGCTAGTGCTCTCCTGTCCGGTTTGTCAAGTTGATTAACTTTCCATTCCTTTAGTAGAAGCTTGTATTGGGGTACAGTGTAGTGGCCATCGATATCTAGAAATTAATGCAACAACGCTGGTATGGCAATGCCACTGTAACGACAGGAATCAATTAATCAATCCTCGTCACTGTCATCACTTGAGGATGTGCTGTCTTCGTCTTGACTAAACTGTCCACCAGCAAATTGGTTCAACGACATTGGTCGTCGGGAAGCCGAGACTGGTTCCGATGACATCGCAGCCGCCAGTATATCTTCATCCAACCCCTCCAATTGTTGTTCCATCTCTTGTTCAAATGCATCGAGGTCAATCTCCTGAGCATCATTTTCCACATGGGAGTCACCACCAACAACCGGGTCCCAGTCATCTTCTTCTGAATCTGAATCCTCCTTAGGTGGAGGTCGTGAAGATGGCAGTACAACGGAAGTAGAAGCATTTGGGAGTGCTAGTTGAGTGACAGGCGGGGGTTTCTGGGCCACTGGCGAGAGTTTTTGGCGTTTCGTTTTACGAGTGGGAACTCCAAAGGCGAGAACCTCCTCCAGTTCAGAATCGACGATATCCTGGGATGCAGGTTCTCCCTTTACTCTTGAGAAGTCCTTCGACTTAAGTTTAGGCTTGGATATTGGCTCCTGCTGGTTGGGAGGAATGCTGCGCGGAGGTTGAGATTTAGGCGGCAATGTCGGGGGTGGCGCTGTACTAGCAGCGAGGAGCAGTTCTTCCTCTTCTTCCTCTTCTTCCTCCTGCTTCAATCTTCGATTCTTTTGTTCCGAGGTGACTGTTGCGATGACTTCTTCGAAGTCATCATCTGGTTCTCCCTCAGCGTCCTCAAGCCCAACTAAATCTCTTTCTAATTCCTTCACTAGGTCTATGTCGTCATCGGCAGGTTGGGGTGTGACCGGCATTGCTAGATGGCCAACAATCAGTGTGTCGAGGATGGCTGGAGGGAGATGAGTGCTCACAAGACGCTGTATCTCGCTGGATTGTAGACGATGATGTCCGAACCTTTCGGTCATAAATGAAATTCATGAACGAGTCAATCTTTTCGAGGGTAAATGTCTGTAGAATCATGTACATAAGCCAAAAAGGTCGAACGAACGAACCGGGCACTCACACCCAAGTCTTCGTCATAAATCAACACACAGTCATATTCTTTAACTGGCTGTTCTGTCCCTTTAAAGATATGACTTTCCCTTGCCTGTGGGACGCCGTCGGTGATTGTTCAATAACGACACACACACGTACCTGTGAGCTTGGTCGCTCCATCGTGACGCTCGTCGACTCCTTAGTGCGCTTCACCTCGATGGAACCAGGCTTATCTGGGTCGATTGATTCCGGCTTGAAATTGTCTGAGGCGAGGAATTGCTTGGTATATCAGTAGTGTAGGTATCCGAGATTCCGACGTACAGCGGAAGGAGTAAAAGTCGCGATCCGGGAGGTTACTAGCGCGTCTCGGCGGAGCGATACCCTTTCGTGCCTTGAGAGCTCGTCCAAGTGATGCGCCAATATTCACTTTGTGGCGTCCAGTGACGGGCATCCATTGGGCATCGACGGAGGCCATGGTAGAGGTTCGATAACAAGATTATGCCGGCCATCATAAATGCTCTCCGTTTGGGTCCCCTTTGTGGTCCCCTTGTGCTGAAGTAAGCAACGGTGAAACGCGGTCACCAAGCGAAATTCATCGAATCCGAACAATGCATTACAGCGAGTACAGGAAACACCGTCTCCACCACAGACCCTGTCAAGACTCTTCGGCAAAGCGAACCTTGGCTTTTGTTTTCTTCTTTGGCTTATCCACATCAACACCACCATCTGTCTCTGCATGTTTACGTTTTTTCCGCTTTTCCTCCACCGTGGGTGCTGCTTCTTCGACAGGTGCAACAAATGCCTCAGCACGTTCAGCACGGCGCTTGGACATCGCCTCCGCTTGCTATATTGCATGTCACTAACGACGGAGTGAAACTGAGCATGCACATATACCTTTTGTTTTCGTTGCTCCTCCTCTCGCGCTCGTTTTTGATGAGGCTTGAGGAAGTACTCTCCCGATTCGAGTTGAAGGTCGACCTGGGGAACAAAAGAGCTGAGAAGCTACCCCGTAGTCAACAACACACCAATACCTTGCGAGGTTGCTGGGGCGGTGGGAAGGGGGTGTAAACTTTCTTCGCATATTTTTCATTGTTTGCGGGTACGGGCTCAAGCCCAGCTTCTTTGCGAGCCGCCTCCTTTGCCGCGAACTTTTCATTTTTCCGCATAGTCTTCTCAGACGTCTTGAGGTGGCGCTTCCGAAACTGAGGGAGGAAACGGTCCCATGTCTCGTTTGCAAGTTTTGGGTCTTTGGCCAATTCCCGTCGAACCATGAGTTCCTAGAGAATGTTTCGACAGAGGTCAAGACCGTGACAGAAATGAACCTACTTTTATTCGGTATATCGGGTGTATGTTGTTCATGCAATCCAAAACGATGCGTCGTACCTCTTTCAACGATTTGTGTGGGCCCATAACGCTCACTGTGTTACCTTGGACTAACACGTAGCACTGCGTCAAAAGCTCGATTGCCTAATCCTTTCCTTGTGAGTACCCTGAAGCGTACGGCGACATCAAAGTTACCTTAAGAGTGCTGCCGTCGGGACCGATGATGCGCTGCCTCCTTTTGACAAAACGCTCTTTGTTCCGTACGAGATTTCCAATTTTAATGATGTCACACGCGGTATCATCCTGGAGGACTTTTGCCGCTTGGGTGACTGCAACGCCTCGAGCGAGGAGCTTAATCACGTCACGAGCTTTCAGCACGACGTATGGGTCATAGGTTTTACGTGTCGTGCGTACAGACATGGACCCATGCACCAGATCAAGCGTGCAAGCGATACCCTATGTTCTGTGTGGTTAAACATAATATAGATAGCCTTAGGAACTCACATGAGGTTCTAGAGTTCGGGTGACCGCACTCCACACTTCCCTCAAATACTTTTCTCTGTACTTTGGAAAAAGAGTTGCAAATGAGGATTCTTCGGCAAACACGCCCCCTTTATTATCTGCTGGCAAGAAAGGGTCGATCTTCCACTTGTGGGGTTTCAGCGTCATGGCTTGCGCCAAGCCAAGTCACGCTCACACTGAATGATTGTCAGTTTGTTGGGATAGGAAACTTCTGCGACAAACTGCTCACTGGTCAATGTCATCGGTGTCCCATGCTGATTCAACTAGAATCAGGAAGACACACGAGAGATATGGAGAGGCTCACGTTTGTCTTTGCGGTGTTTCTTGGATGAACTCTTGGTTAGTTCCTCGGCTTGGGCCGCCATGTCGCGTTAACTGCCTTTAGGAAGGCCAATGAGAAACAATGTCACGTAGAAAGCTTGACTCAATGAAATTGTCGTCGAGAGCCAGACTCGAGACTCGACTCTCCCTCGACGCTCGGCGGGTGCCAGTGCCTGACCCTTACAAGTCACGTGTTTGCTCATACATTTATCTCTTCGGGGCATAGCTCTTCCTTGGAAAGTTGGAAACACAGCACCCATGGACAATCTTCTAGCAGGCAATTCGCTCGAAGAAACTGTACCACACTCATACGACACTGTGCTCTCCAATGAAGAAGTCTCGGAGGCGCAAGTCGCCATCTCAAACGAGGACGCACAACCAACAGCATTACTCGATCGCATCGGTAGTGCCAAGGTATACCTGCTCTCCGACTCAACCCAAACGAGGACAGCGAAGGTGCGCTGAGTCGTATGTAAATATTCACCCGGAGGGCGGCAGCCTGATGCTGCAGGTTTCTCCCCGCGAAGCGGAAACGTCCCGACGTCGAGGAGGATGAAGACATAGACATGGATGAAGGTGCGTTTTCTGATAAAGGAGCCATTGTAATCGACTGAATAGCGGTGTGTCAGACTCTGTGCTAAGGGCTAATGCTCTGTTCCTCACCGGTGCACCAATCTCCCACCTCCCGACAGCACGCATATTCGCGTATGTCACATACTTCGACGCACAGCCGATCGGCCTGGAATGGGTGAATGATAGCAGTTGCGTGTTGGTATTCGAATCAAAAACTCTGGCACGCACCGCACATCGCTATCTTCGAAAAACAGCCGCGGAAGACATGGATGACGATGGCTTTGTAACGGCGAAGTCTATCCCTGTTACACTTTGGCTTCCGGAAGACAGAATCAGCAAAAGTCTTGGGCAGGGAGAAGGGCTAAGGGGCACCATAAAGATGAGATGGGCGAAGAACGATGACGTGAAGAAAAAGGGTGCAGTGAAGGAGAGCGAATTCTACAAAAAATACGGGACGGGTGCGGGGAAAGATAGTGATGCGCCACAGAAGCGGAGGCGAGACGAACGATTACTGTTGGACGCGTCGAAGCTCGATGATGACCTGGACGCCTTTCTTGGAAACGAGAGGCGGACGTCGTATTCTCCACCACCGACGAAAACGCACGCCGACGAGTTGTCCGAGAGTAGGTCACTGATCGAGCGTACCTCTTCGCCAGATTCCGGTGTCAATCTGAGGCGTCGCATCTCTTCCGCACCGCGCGATTCTCGCTCTCGTGATGCATTGACATCCAGATTCTCTGATGCTCGTCGATTGCACGATGGAGATGGGCAAGGTGACTTCCGGCGGGGTAAAGGTAGAGGGCGAAGGAACCCTCGACCCCAGAAGACTCAGAAAGAACTTGACGATGAACTTGACGCTTTCCTGAATGAGAAAGACTAGTTCTGGTATGTTCCGACTCAGTCAAGCTTGACCATTTGCTGACTTCGTCTCTCTCAGAGTTGCTCTCCTCTTGATACAATGCGTCTATGTGTTGTTCGGTTTGTGTGTACTAGCAGTGTAACAGATTATCAAACACCACTTTCAGAAAGCTCTGGACATCTTCATTACTCATCCATCTGATACAAGGTTAGAACGTTGCTGTCAGATTCTTCTCGTATAGCACGATTCCTCCTGCGAGATCCCACCCCAGGGCCTCCTTTCGTCCTGATGACACACCACGTTGGAATGCCTACAATGTGCTTGGTCGAACGTAATGCTCAACGGAATACCACAACTCACGTTCGTCGTCGAGGGCATCTCGGATTCCCAAGTCCAATTGCACCAGTACTGACGGTTCTCGTCCTGTATGACAATGCTATAGGCACATTGTGTCGTGGCCTCCGTCCCTAGGCCGGGACGACTGAATCTCGGCTCTGATTGATTTAGGCATTGATCCAACTTAAGCAATCGTATTCGAATTGTCGCAGAGTAGTAGCCAGCGAGAAGCATAACGACGTGCCTTGCGATCATGGTAGAGCCCGGGCCTATTCTGCAAGTACTGGAGGACCTTGTGTTTTGCTCCAAATCAGAAAGTGTGATTTTACCAGCTAACTTAGACTGGTGATCACAGACAGGGGCAATTCCCAAATTGGTGTTCAGAACATTTTGAGTTCTGCTTGCGCTTCCCCGTCACTTCTGGTATGGCAAGGAAGACGTTTCTGCGGCGCCAGTCGGAGGACCAAGCTGAAGGATCTCGTGCAAGAGGGGAATCGATGTCACCACCACCTTTTCCATCGAAGCCCGATACAGATGACGCCGAGAGAAATGGTAGCGGTAGCTCCTCCCACTCGGATGCGAACCAGGGGGACGATTATGCAGAGGGGATTGATGATATGATGGATAGCGAAGGGTATGCGGGTCCAGCCCATTCCGAAAAAACAGTCAAGCCCCTCACCCCCGAGGCTCTTGCGGCCTTTAATTCGGCTCAAGCGCGTTCTGGTGTCCTATACATTTCACGCATACCGCCTGGCATGCAGCCTGCCAAGGTCCGTCACCTTTTGTCTCAATATGGAGAAGTCGGAAGGGTGTATCTACAGCAGGAAGGTGAGATAGCGAAACCATGTCCTCGATGTTTGCTAAAAACGACAGCTAGATGCGAAGACAGCATACTTGAGACGGAAATACACCACCACAAAGAAGGCCCACTTTGTCGAAGGCTGGGTAGAATTCAAGGATAAGCGAGTTGCTAGGTCCGTTGCGGGGATGCTCAACGCTCAACCAATCGGGGGAAAGAAAGGGACACGATGGCGAGACGACGTATGGACGATGAAATATCTTCCCAAGTTCAAGTGGAACATGCTGACCGAGCAAATAGGTAGGAGAACGAGCACTGATTGGCATACTGTCACTAAACGGATCATTGGCATAGCTCACGAGGCTGCTGTGCACGCAGCCAAGCTGCGAGTTGAGCTCGCGCAATCGAAATCAGAGCAGCGTGAATACCTCAGGAATGTTGAGCTTGCACGGATACTGGACAAGCGAAACGAGAAACGAAAGGAAAGGGGACAGGGTCCAATTGAACTCGAGCGACCGGCGGATAACGAGGGAATGAAACAGACGAAACGGCCAAAGATTGTCGCTGAACCTGCTGAACTGGAGGGTATGTTAGGTAGCATATTCTAGTTTCCGTGCCGAGAAGCCGAAACAAAGTTTAATATCAGATTGAATCGGAGAGAGAAAGTGGGGGGAAATGTCCGCGTTGACGGGTTTCTTGAATCGCGCGCACATTGTTCGTCAACGCTGCGTCGAGTTCTTCGACCCAGCCTCAAAACAAAGCAGTGTCGCGATACAAGAGGTCTGTCTTATTCTCCTCATCATGCCTACAAGCGCTCTCTCCTCTCCCTCTCCCTCTTGTCCTCATTCTTGTTCTCAAACCATGGACTAAGTCTCTGATTCCTCTCTCAGCTCTTTACTCTTCTTGACATATCGCTCATGTCTTCTTGGTCTGCTGCTGCTTATCCACCTCCACGGCGCTCTCGTTCTCGCTCTCCAAGGGGTACATTTGCTCCACGACCGCCGTATCCTGATTCCTACGCTCCAGACTACCACGGTGCATGGGACAGTTTCGACAGAGAAAGACCTTGGCCTGACTATGAGAGGGATCGTGCCCCATACGACCATACCAGACGTGGTAGGAGCCGTAGCCCCCTTCCCGACGACAGTATGTCCCAAATTCGTGTACAACTTTTCATTGTCTCAACGTCTCGCAGGTCGCAAACGTCGTCGTTCCATGTCACCTTACGACCGGGAACGCTATGATCCTCGTCCCCGACATGGCGATGACTATGGTACTTTGTTCAAATCAATTTTTACTCCAAGTTTTAACAACTTTCCTTTCTAGATGCTCATTCCCGTGCATACGGTTACAGATCGCCTCCTCGTGTACAATTCCCTGGGCCGTACCCCCCTCAGCCACCCCCACCATCTCGGCGAGCGCCTGTTGACCCCCGTACCATGGACCACCCTGCTACATTGAAACAATATGCGGAATGGTTCAGGTATTACTTCCCACAACAAGCGACTGAAGAAGACAATGCCGACAAAGCTGCGGAGCAAGAGGCAGGTGATGGGTCCAAGCCTCGCAACGGTATTCGTACCCGTTGGGAGAAATACAAGAAGGAGTTCATGTCTACTCAGGTTCGTACCCTTTTGTCCCCGCCGTCAAATGCAATTCGGATATTCCTCCCAACGATGACTTTTGACGTGGATTTGACTGAATCCTCGTATTTGTATTGTAGTTGCAGACGATGTTTGACCATCACAGGAAGTCTCCTTGGTTTGCAGAGAAGTATGATCCAGCACCAGAATTTTTAGCGCTCCGTCGTCGCCTCAGAAAGGATGGATGGAAAGGTCGTTTGAACACCTTCGTACAGGACTTGGAGTTGGGCAAATTTGACCCCGACCTGAATGAGCCTGAGTCCGAGTCTAGTGCACAACACAAAGACTCTGCAGTCTCGGGTGATGTGGGCGAGAACGTAGCTCCCACCGAGGAAGTCAAGAACACCGCAGATGATGAAATGCAGTTCACTATGGATGCTGAGGAAGAAACTGGTGAACATGATGCAAGCCGGGTTGAGAATGGGAAAGCGGCTACTGAACACAAGCGGAACAATCGCGGCGAAGAGATATCTGTTCCTCCCGAGGGTAATCAAGTGATGATCCGTACCATTCCTCCAGACATTGGTCGACTCAAACTTGAGGAGGTGTGTTCAATGGAACGCTGTCATTTGTACAATTTAATTTTTGATTCGTTTTGCAGGCTTGTAGCAAGATTCCGGGATTCATGTATCTAGCATTAGGTGATCCCCTCCAGAAACGCAATTTCTACCGCGCTGGTTGGATTAAATTCCGCGACGACGCCGACATGACCACCGTGATGAGTGAGCTGACGGATAAAAAGGTGCGTTACTGGCGAACCGTTATTCAGCATACTTAATTTATGAGTTGCTGTAGATTGAGGGGTTCAAACTGCACGTGTCGCATAACATGAAACCCTTTGTCAACCGTGTTCGCTATGTCCCTGAAGTTGCGAGCAAGCCAGGCCGCATTGAAAAGGACCTAGCGAACGTGAAGATCCTGGCGTCGATCTTAGAAGAAGAATCTGTCACGTTGTTGAAATCTTCGACTTCCGCGGATGGCGACAGCATGGAAACGAATGGCGTTGCAAGGCCCGAGGATATTGGCGCGCAGGCAGACAATGAGGATGATCCCATGCTGACAGAAGCTGGATCTGAAGCGGTTGAGCGGCGAATTGAAAAACTTGTGGGAGAGTTGCATGAACAAGGCGTTGATGAGAAGGTGTTGGAGGCGAAGAAGGTGAGCAGAACTTGTGTCTGCACCGTGAAAAACTCCTCATGTTTTTCTTGTGAAAGGCGGTGATTTCTTTGGATTTGTATATTGCCTACCTGCGCGCAGCGTACCACGCCTGCTACTACTGCGCTGTTGTTACCGATCATCTAGAAGAATTACAGCGTAAGTGCCTAAAGCACGTGAGGAAGCCTCTGTCAAAGTCACTGCTTGAGGAGGTCAAAGCAGCTGAAACCCAGAAAGCTGAGAAGGAAAAGAAAGAAAAGGAGGAAGAAAAAGAGACGGAAATTGCAGCCACGAAGCCCGCTGAAGGCAGGGACTGGAAGAGAAATGGTATGCAGCTGAATACTTGGATGATCATAACTCATTGTCCAGCCTCCGCAGATGAGCGTTGGTTGGAGTGGTTCGATACAAAGATTGCTCTCCTTATTAATAGAGACGGCGTTGACCCCCGCGACTACGGGGGCAAGAGTTACGACGAGTAAGCGTTCATTATTTGGGCCCTTGCAACGATTCCATGTTCATATCCCGGAAGGGAACTTTCGAAGGCAGTCGAACCGTTCATTAAACAAGAAGACGAAGGTCGTTTCAGATGCAAAACGTGTCAAAAGCTGTTCAAGGCCACCTCCTTTGTTGAGAAGCACATTGCCAACAAGCACCCTGAACTTGTCAAGCAACTCGATGAGGTAAGAACAAGTTCCTGATCGAGGGAGGTGTATTGATTTCCGGCAGATCCCGTATTTCAACAATTTCGCACTAGACCCCCACCGGATCCAGCCCTTCACGCACCCTCCCCCCATGACCGGCAACAGTCAAGCACCTCCGCAGGCGTATGGTATTCAGGGCCCCAGTGTTTACATCCCCGAATATGGTCGTGCTAATCTGTTTTATGGTGGTCACCCTGCGGCATATGTACCCCCACCACCTTACATGGGTGGGGGTTATTGGGACCCTTACGGTTACCAATATCCTCCTGGTTCATTCCCGCCCCCACCGCCTCCGCGGAGGGACGAAGCTACCACGGCACGTCGTTTGAGTGATCGCATAAGCGGTTATGCACCAGGCTTTGATCAGCCGGTGGAGATTACGGTTCCCGCGGCGGCTGGTCTGCCTGCTAAACCTGTCATGGCATTAGATGCCCCCCTCGGTGGCTACGAAGCAAATGGTAGAAAGGGCGGTCGGCGTCAAGGGACGGGCGGCGCGCCGCCTCCGCCTCCGCCGCCTGACGCCAAGGAGGACCCGCGGGCTGCGGCGGGCAAGAAAGTTAGCTACCACGACATGGATTTGGTTGCGGAGGGCGATGTTGAGCTGACCTATTGAAATTTTACTTTAACAGCGTACTAGTCGAGTGACTGTAACATTTTTACGACTTGTTTTTATGAAATCTACAGCGGTCGTTTGCATTTGCCATGAGGAGTGAGGCAGCCTGTGACAAGGAGTGACATGGGAAACCACACACCCTCATTTCAAGCTGGACGTCGATCGAGGGTTCAGAGACCCCGCCAAAATACTTATCCCATCTCGTCTCCTGGCGAGGCTTCTCCTTTTTCTTATATTCCTCTAATCGCTGTGGCCAAGTGCTTGGTTCCCTGTCGCCATACCCGAGTCCTGTCATGACCGGGGCAAAACAGGTCTTTGCTCCTCGTCATCCCCTCTCCCATGATGACCCTGCACTCTCACCCGACCTTGTCGGTTCAAGCAAGTTTGCTGTGACTTGGCCCGCCGAGCCCTCTCCGCCTATCCAGCCGCCTCTTGGTCATCCCGTGGAACGATCCGCCGTCCTCAGCTCTTCTGAGGCAGACTCCGATTTTTCAGAGAGGGAGCATTCGTCCATCGATAAACTCTCCCAGGCCGAACTCTCTGATGATTATGACACCTCGCCCAACCACCGCAGGTATTTTCAGCAGCAATCTGGAGTCGCAAGCACGCACGACGGGTGCTTTGATATTCCACGACCGTCACGCACATTCCCAGCACCTTTACCCTCCCAGCTTGAGCACCTTCAGAATCCTCACAGGACTCAGGCGATGCTTCCGTTCCCAACAGGTGTCCCAGTCACGCCCAACCCTTTTGACGGCTCTCGCTTCCATTGGGCTTCGTTAGAGCTGGCAGATTCCGTAGAAATGGTCGTCCAGACACTCCTACAGATATCCCCTGCCCAGATTCTTGACCCCGCTAAGGAACAATACGCGGCTTGCTCGCTGTCGGTGCCGACGTCTTCCGTCTCTGCAGTGCTCACGACGATGAAGAATCTCAATTTTGTGTCTGCCAACATGCCAGAGTTGTGTGCGTGGATGCGACGTACTATTCCGCAGGCTGAAAATGATGCACCGGTTTCATCACCCGCAACACGCACCCCGATCGCCCAATCTGACTTTGATGTTGGGGAGATGCTGCAGGGCGTGGGCGACGCACTGAGTGGATGCGCAGCGCAGAGAGGTGTGGACCTTGTGCTTTTCCATGCGGATGTTGGTTTGAGACACGTCGCTGTCCGCGGCGAGGAATTCGGGCTTTCTAACACATTGACTCATGTGAGCGGTCTCGGTGGCGGGATGGAGCAGTCTCGTTCTGACAGTCTTACAGGTTATTCGCCAAGTTATGCATACTACCCGCCGAGGCGACGCGATCGACGTTGAACTGTCCATTATACCGGTCTTGGATGGTTTGCCTGATTCTCCAATTGAAACTGAGAACAGGCGCGTTCAAAACAGGAGGGGTTCCTACATGATGAATATCGAAGCTGGGCACGTTCGTTGCGCATTTCAGATCAACCATTATTTTTCCCAGCCAGGGACGAGTAACGACATACCCCCTCCTAATGTTACCGATTCTTCTTCGGCCCGGCCCAAGCCCAATTTCCGATCCCCCTTGCTGCAGCAACTGTGTTCACGCACAGGTGTTTCCTTCACTTGCGACCTGCCTGCTCGGGAGCCACTTCCAGGTCGAGCGTGCGAATTAGTGTTTCCCTTGGAATCTGGATCCCTGGCTGCTATCAGTGCCAGAACCACGCCTATCTTAGAGTGTAGTTCGCCGCTGCTGTCTGGGGCTCGGATAACCAAAGAACCGACTCTGGAGGAGCTGGTCCAATTTTCGGAAACACTGCGAGGCAAGAGGGCTACCTTGTACGCGAAGGAGAGCAGCGTGTTTGCTCACCATTTGACGAGCTATCTCACTACGTGGGGTATGGACGTTAGCCACCTCTCGCCAGAATCTGATGCAGATGGTCACCAAAGCATCTCTGAGAGGTTTTCGTCCTCCGACAACAACCCAGGGATACACCCACAGTCGACCAAACCGCGCTACTGGAGCTCTGCAGGCGACATTCCCCAAGAAAATTCTAGTATGCCGTTTAATGGGACTTCCCGAGTGGCATCGTCAGGGACTTTCATTTTCATCGATGACGACGTGTCGGTTTTACGTGAGAGGATTCAAAAGGACCGTGCTGAGCAACAGCCTCTCCCACCTGCCGTACACTCACGGGGCAAACGACCGTCGCTGGCTTCTCATCACCGACCCAAGTCTTCCCCGCAGATAGCCAGAGCGTTGGGATATGGTCCTCCCACTGGCGCGCAAGCAACGTCTGCACATGTTATCGTGCATTTCACAAGCTTAGCAAACTATAAGGCTGTCAAGGACATCGTTCAAACATACCTTGCTCTCTCGGTCGACGCATTCGCCAAGCCACTTCTGGACATCATGATTATCCCGAAACCAGCGGGACCGCGTCGGTTCTTGACTGCCCTCCACACTGCGGTGACGAAGCCCGTTGTCGATCCTCTCTTTGCTCCTATTGCGAGCGCTCCAACGAGTCCAGGGTTCCACGGTCCGCCCCTTTTCAACCACGCGCAAACTACTCCGAAGTCCCCTCCGTCGCGACCTGCTTACTCACCCCGTGCGAACTCTGACCGTGCTGTCAAGTCACCGAGGGAAATTATGGGGGAACCACATGCTCTGCACCCACCGTCTCCGCTTACCATCTCGGATACGGCAGAGTACTTTCCTGATGGTTCCGTGAAACTTGGCATGTCACCCGCTTCTGGACTCGTGATCTCCAGTCCAGACGGTCAACCTGCTGGTATCGTGTTCCAACCAAGAGCCAAAGGGGCCAAGACACCTGGAGTAACCGGATCTATTGAAGTGCCAAAGGCACAGTTCCTTATTTCTACACCAGACAGGACCCGCCGGCCAGCTTCACGTCGACCGTCAAGCAGTGAGGACAACAACCCAGCCCAACAGATTGTTTCCTTTTCTGCACTACACACCCAACCTAGCGCACCTAGCCCCCATCGCCAAGATTCATTACCGAGTCCCGATGTTCAGACCTCCGCAGCCACTTCTGCCGTAAAAGTGAGGGTCCGTAAACCATCTGTATTGGCCGATGACGTTGGTCCCCCTCCGGCTTCTTCGTGGAAGGGGAATGCAGTCGATACGAGGAAGACATCATCGCCACCAGGGTCGCCCAACGCTTCTGATCCGCCTACAAATACCTTTACAAGACGACCCTCCAGGAGGGTGCAAGATCAGAAGCCTTCGATACCACCCGCCATGCCTACAAAGGTGGGGAAGGGAACGACCGATACGAACATCATCCCGCCGATCAGCGTTCTTATCGTAGATGGTGTGTAGTGTTAGCTCTCACCGCGAGTTGTGCTGATCTGTGGACTCAGATAACCCGATCAATCAGACGATTTTGTCCACATTTATGCGGAAAAAGAAGATCAAGTATGACGTTGCGAAGAACGGAGAGGAGGCTGTACAGAAATGGCGCAGTGGGGGTTTCCATCTTATTTTGGTGAGCTTGAGTGAAGAGTCAAATTTTACGATCATCTGACGAGGCTGCAGATGGACATTCAAATGCCTGTCATGGACGGAATTCAGGCAACAAAGGAAATCCGACAACTTGAAGCCACTGCATGCACTCCTTCGACCCCTCAGTCTGACGGCAGTGCTCGTACACCTTCTGATGTTGGCTCATCCGAATCGCGTACAACGACAGTAACATCGCCTTATCGCTCTTCGGTCATTATCGTCGCATTAACAGCGTCTTCCCTTCAAAGCGATCGAGTTGCTGCACTCGCAGCAGGATGCAATGACTTTCTGACAAAGCCTGTGTCATTGCAATGGCTCAACAACAAGATCATCGAATGGGGCTCCATCAAAGCACTGCAAATGTGGGCCGATTTGCGTCCGGAAGCCGCCAAGTCAATTTCAACGGAGCAAAGCACACAAGCACAGGCTGTCGCTCGGCGCTTACATGTACCTGAAGGGAGGGCCACACCGATGAATCACTCTCCCAGTCGTTCGTCCTCCATCGGAAAGACGGAGGGGCATTACGAAGGCGTTCCACTCATCGTGTCTTCAAGCGTGTTACCCCCGTCGGAGAAACTGGACGCGTTGCTGAAACTTAGTGAAAAGCTCTCAACATCTTCGACAAATAACGGACCGGATCCAACCAATAGGCACGAAGGAGCAACCACGTCAAGTAAACATCTTTAGCTTATTTTCGAGCGATGTTTGGTGCTTATCATCCATTAGGTCCAGTAGTCGAGGCATCGACGATCACAGGTGCAAAAGACCCGATTTGTTCCGTGTTCAATGTCGTGATGCCAGTGCCAGAAAATTTAGATAAACGATCACGACCGGCTGAGTGGCTAGGCTCCGTCGCTGATGGTATATCCCCGTCGCCCGGTAAGTCTCGAGTATTGCGTGTGAAATAACGCCCATGAAGGTCATAGAACCGAGAGAAACTAGAACCCCGGTGGTTGACGCCGAAGGTCCTCCAGGCGATCCCCCGCCGAACCCGTCAGGTGGCCACAATGAGCCAGGCGAGATCCCTTGACGGTGGTGGGCGACCTTTGGAATACTTTTCTGGATGATCAAACCGATATTCATACCCTTGAATCTGAAGGTCGCCGGGATCTTCCGCAAATACTTTTAGGCTCGTTATGGTACATGCTAGTCTTATTCGTCAGTTTCATTTGGGGGTTTATGTTGTCCTAATTTTGGGATTTACGATGCCGATATCTCACTTTTTAGCTGATGGTTTTAGGGGGGGAGGAACATTTCGTTGACTTTTTTTACGTGGGATAGGTAGCTGGAGTAATGGACAAGACATGTTTGCTGGGTTTTCCGACTATTTACCACGACATGACGATAGCCAGTTGGATCGCGAGGATAATTTTTGCCCACGGCTTGCTGTACGAGCCAATCTTTGAAAGCACTGTAACCAGGGCGTGGGCCAACACGATCGTGCCAGGAGGTCGTTAGACTGGACGATCCGAGGTTCGCGGCTAACGATGATGCCGGAAGAGATGCCGGATTGCCGAGGGGGGTCGGAGTCGAAGATCAAGATTCACTCCGCTGGATGAGTCTACTCCGCGAGTGGGCGTCTCTCAACCGCTCATTCCTTGCACTCCTCGTTTCTCAACGTCTCCGTGCATCCGTATACAGCGATGAATGGCATGCACGACAAGCGCACCTCCATCAGCCAACTCCTTAACCCGTCCTCCGACTCCTCTGCCTACCCCCATCCAGCCCATCTCCCGTCCTCTCCTGGTGTCTCCCAGTACCAACATCCCCCTCATCCCCCACATGCTCCCTACCCCCAGCAACCAGATTCTGCCTCTTCCTTCCACCTTCGCGCTGCTAGCTGGGAACCTGTGAATGACGATCCAAATGCACCGAAACGCAGGTCTGACGCTGGGACACCCACCGGTCGATCGTATCCAATGCCACCTCAGATGTATGCTGAAATGAACGGAGACATGTCAGCAAGGCATACAAGGCCAAGGATGGACGACCATGGAAACTTTGCGATCCCAACAGGTCCATGGCCCCAACAGCCCGACGTTTCGAGCGTCCCCTATGGTTCCCCGATCATGGCACCAATGTACTCTGACGAGCGGACTTGTGAGCGGGAATCCACTTTACATGTATTCGTTCGTGTCCCTGAATCCAAAAGCGTCCTCCCTAGCAATATCAGGCGATTATCCTCAAAACAGTCAGTGTCGCGTTCTGTCAGATACACACCCTGGACTGAGTTTGTCGCTTTGGCCAGATCAATACAACCATGCTCCTCAAGAGCATCATCCACAGCCTATTCTCCCCCATCATGCATGTAATTATTACTTCTATGTCATTCCCCATCCCTTCCTGAATCTTCGAAACAAAGCTTTACAGAATGCTGAGAGAGCCTCTGTTCGTCTAGCAGCGCGCTTCACTGCCCCGATCGCAGGGCAGCCTATGTTTGAAGTGGGTGCATTGATGCACGCACCTCCCGGAATGTTTTCCGCTATGCTGTACCAACATCCACCACCACCACCTCAGGTGCAAAAGCGTCCGTCATCAGAAGTTGAGGAGCCACCTACACAGAAATCGAAGAAAGCCAAAAAGGCGACGAAACCCACCGACGGAAATGGTGCGGTTCCTCATCACTTTTCGGGTATCTTTTCCTTACCCTGCTGAAGCATCCTCCAAACGTGGTTATAACGCCAGGAAAAGAAGCGAAGCGGCACAGATTGCTGCCCAAAATGGTCAGTTTTCGGTCGGCTAGATCGGTACCCGCGTTCATCTCCATGTAGCGCAACTCATGCCAACTGTCTCCTACACTTCAACGTCTGCCGATAGGGGCGCGGAGAAGGCTGGCGATGGTTGGTTTCTAATGATATTCCACCACCATTTGACCTGAATGAACCCCTTATGGCTATCGTTCCGACAGAGAACGGAGGGCAAGGAAATGAAGCCACTGCTCCACTTCATCCTGAACTTCAATTTGCTCGTTGTATGTCGAATCGATACAGATCAGAACAATTTCCGCGGTGTGTTTCCTGCACGCGCCGCTGGGCCGGTGACACATGCCGGTTCCAAGGCATTCGCTTCTTTCTCAAGGACAGCCAGCGAAACATCGTGGGTATCAGCTTCGTCGAGAATCAGCGGCCGGACTCTCCAAGTATGAACTTCCCCGTCCAATGGAATGTTCCTCTAACCGAGCAACATATTCGGCGAACCAAGGTAATTCAATAATTTGATGTGTCCCTTTCCTCCGCTTACCACGTAGCTCAGCGGACGATCGCAAAGGCTTTGTTACCCACACTTCTTCAAGAGCTTGGTCACCTGGGTTACCCCGAAATCATACGGCGGACAAGAGAGAGCGAAGTTCGTGCCACGTGTGGTAGGTTTCATTTGTGACTCAGCTTGTTGAAACTAAGTGTTTCAAATAAATGCGCATTTAGATACCTGCATGACTTCGATATTCTCGTGCAGTTGGATGTGTCGGTTGTGTGGCCGCGAAGCATGCGCGGAATGTTTTGAACAAGTCAAGGACCTGACTGAAGACAAGCCCGGCGCGACGCAAGCAGAGATTGCAGCTCTGCAAGCTAGGCGAGAAAAACATGCTCACACGAATCCATTTTTCCTATCCTGCACGCGCAGGAACGAGCATCATGCCAAGGATTTCTCTCCCATGTCACGATTCTGCAAATCTGAACTAGCACAAGCTATCAAGGACATGGAGGTACTCCTGGTGGAGCAGGATCCCGACGAGATTCCTGTTGTTGGAGCCATTGACCCCGCTCTTCAAAATGGACATTCCGCATCAAATTCGGGCACGGGTGCCGCTTCAAATGAAGCTCCCGTGGATTCATCGAACTCTGAAATCCCTGTGCCGTCCACCCTTGGGGAAGCGCCACAAGTTCATCCAGCTGGTGACCCCGTAAATATGGGGAGCCAAACACAGCCACCGTCTAATCCTATGTCAACGGAGCCATCGGAAATTCCTTCCCATCACACGATTACTATCTCAGATTCGGAGCTCACAGAGGATGTATTTAGACCTCTTTGGGCCAAAGGAGATCCTCTGGTGGTCACTGGTCTCCTTCCGAAATTCCAGGTTCAATGGACGCCTGAATATTTCCTTCAGAAATACAACTCCCAAAGTTGCCTCATACTCGAGTGTCAATCTGATGTGAATAAGCGTGTTACTGTTGGTGAATTCTTCTCGTGGTTCGGAAAGTATGAGGGCCGGGTTGAGTGTTGGAAACTGAAGGTGAGTTCCAGTCGGTATAGACGATCGGTGACACTGAGTATGTTCCTTAGGATTGGCCACCATCAACTGATTTCAAAACTGCATTTCCCGAGCTTTTCGAGGACTTTAGCAGGGCTGTACCAGTCCCCAGTTACGTCCGCCGAGATGGAGCACTCAATATCGCTTCACATTTCCCGAGTAATACCATTGCACCAGACCTCGGTACGCCGTGATCAGGGGCTTCGAGTGCATAATGGCTAACGAATCAAGCAGGTCCTAAGATGTATAATGCAATGGCATCCTTCGAATCTGCAGGCAGCAAAGGGTCGACCAGACTGCACATGGATATGGCGGACGCTGTCAACATCATGACTTTTGCAAGCCCCACCCCAGACGGAAAACCCGGTTGTGCTGCCTGGGATCTCTTCCGTGCATGTGATGCGGATAAACTGCGTGTCTTCCTGCGGAGAAAGTTCAAAGGGTCGTATCAACATGATCCCATTCATTCGCAACAAATCTACCTCGACAGCACGCTGAGGAAGGAACTCTTTGACATGTACGGGATTAAGAGCCATAGGGTATATCAGAAACCAGGAGAGGCTGTGTTTATACCCGCCGGGTGTGCTCATCAGGTGAATCTGTTCAAAGCTGCACGTGTCTACATCGAACTCAGCGGTACCTTAGGTTTGCAACCTCGCGGATTGTGTCAAGGTTGCGGTAGACTTTGTCAGCCCTGAGAACATTGCGCGCTGTGAGCAACTCACGAAGGAATTCAGGGAGCAGAACCAATCGATGGCGTGGAAGGAAGACGTTCTTCAGCTCCGCACGATGATGTGGTTTGCTTGGTTATCCTGCTGTCGTCAAGAGAAGGAGATGAACGAGACTTAGGAGAGATCCACATGGGGAGCGCGCTGTAGGTTAATGGGACTGGACGGGCTATTCTATGGCAAGTATGAATTAATATACATGGAGGTGGAACCTCTTCCTACTCTGCACAATCTGTGTACATGCTTTTGCTTTCGAGTTCGTGTTATCAATCATTGCATCTCTTCAGGACGATTCAGTTGAGATGGAGAAGCGTGTGACTAGCTCGGCTCTTGTTTCGCAAATGCTGCGGAAATTTTTCATGAAGCCAGCCATCAAATGGCGATATGACTCAATATGACTTGGCATCCTTGTATCCCTCTCAAATGCCGCTCACGCCACACAAGTGGTGTTACATTCAGATCCCCTCGGAGGGGTATCTATGCCACCAAAATGTCTCGGGGACTTCGTAGCAGTCGAATCTGGCAGATACTGTGCCACTTGCAAATGTATCGCCCTCCCGATAAGTTATTAGGGCCTCTGACTCATCGGCAGTGACTGTGTTGATGATCAAAGGCGAACGTTTCTTCTGAATTGTCACGTTGGGACAATCGAAATTGTAGTTGGCAATAGCTGCGCACCAGGCTATGATCCATGCTTGGCAGATCCCGACAGTTTCATCTAACACTGCCGACCATCTTTGCCATTTTCCATATCGGCGCTACGCTATTGCTCCTTCACATCGCCCCTATTTTCCGTCGAAATCTCAACACCGCTCAGGCCCCTCTTCTGCGTCACACCGCCGTCGCCATGTCGAACACGTCCACGCCGAATGCGACCTCTTGGATCCAATCGCGCCTGACAGCGCTTTACGAAGGCGTTGATGTCCGGGACACCTTTGACCGGGTGTTCTCGCCTGCGTGCGAGGTCCGTCTGGACCATGTAGTGTGCCCGTTGCAGACGTTCAAGGACGACTTGACATCTCGGCGTGCTGCGGCCATACACGTGAGTGTGGCCTGGGATGCGGACGTCATCTCGACCAACGACAACAAGCCGGACGAGGTGCGTTGCTGACGTGTTGATGCGAAGTGGATGACTGACGACGACGATTCAATGATAGGCTGCTGTCGTTGCTGGTGCGCTCGTCGTCACGCGCTCCCTTCCCTTTCGCATCCGTGTGGGCCCGGCACAGAGACGGACATACATTCATTTCAGCGCCAAGTAAGCACGCGTTCGACGATCGTCCCCATCGGTCGTTTTCTGATCGGCTTCGTAGGATCGAGCAAGATGTGGCCGTGCAGGACGGCGATCAACGCCGCATCACGAGCTTTTATTATACGTCGGTGGACAGAACGCCACCGATCCATTTCACTGTTCCACGCGTTGCCCAGGAGGGTGGATCCGATGGTCAGTGATGCGCTGTTGGGATGAACATGTGGGGTTGGTTGCATGTATCCCCTTTCTTACGCTATTCATGCTTGCTGTGCTTGATCGTGTATCGAACGTCCCGCTGTATAACACATGTATGCAAGATGCTATAACACACGGTGCGAGTCATCTATGCCTCTGCCATCTCGGCATCTTCGTTCGTACCAGTATCATTCAGTAGTGCTTCGGCGGCGCGACGTAGCGTAGTGATTTTTGTCCGCATCACCTGAATCGCCTCGGGTAGCAGACGTTCCGGAGGGTAGAATCCCTCCGATTCAATGCAGACTAGACAAAAACCAGATTGAGGCACAGACGATATGGGGAGAGGCATCGCGTACAAAGGAAATGATCTCGAACCCGCGCGAGCTGGACGCAGCCTTCGAATTCTGGATGTCTATATACCTCGCGGCTCATCGACTCGAAGCGTGCTGATTTCTTGTCCGCGCTGACTTTTTTCGTGCGGGGGTGCACGCGGATGACGCCCGAGGAGAAACATTTTTGGAATTTTTCTGCGAGATCGGGTGGTACGGGTTTTGCTGGGTTGAGGATGATTTCGGGGAGTAGACGGTAGGACGCGGTGGCTGCGAGGAGGAAATCAACGGGGTCGAGTGGTACGAAGGGGTGATTGTGTGCTCACAGACGGGACAGAACTTGGCGTGGTCTTTGCCGACGCCTTTGACGGCATGCACCTCCATGTCGATCTCTTGCCCAGGGCGCATCTTTGCAAGGACGATGTTCGGGTTCGTCGGCGCGGGTGGGTTCGCGGATATGACCGTCCCCTGTTCGCCCTGGGGGACCCACTCGAGCTGAGAAGAGAGGACCTCCGAGTTGGTGAAGAGCGCCTTGGGGTCCGTCGCGTCTTTTGGCGCATTTTTTCTGCGCTCGCAGGTAGCTTTGAGCCGGAACACGAGCGTGTTCCTATCTGTCGCTTGATCGGTTTGTGCTACGAGAGGGGAGATGACGGACGTGCAAGTGCGGTGCAGACGTGCAAGTGCTCACGGTCTTTCATGTCCAGAAGGGCAGGGTCGACGTTGAGAGGGACGAGTCCCAGGCGGTGAGCGAGGACTTCGTCGGCGATGACGGAGGTGTTGCACCATATGTAGGCGCGTTCTATACATACCGTAGGTACCTCGGCGATGAGGATGCGTCGGAGGGCATTGGCGATGGAGGCATCGACACCGATGAGATCAAAGTCGATGGAGCGGTTGGAGAGACGCTCGACTCGGACGGCCAGTCTCTGAGCCCGGGCAGGTGAGCTCATACTTATGTGCAAGAGCAAGCGAGGAGGCAGACCTGTTGAAACTTGGCGAGATTCCAGGCGTTGTCTTGTTCTGGGTGATGTCCCGGGTAGTCGGTCGAGGAGACGTGCGAGACGCGTTCCGGGTGTACGCCGACATGGCGTTTGGGATCGAAACCCGCCATGGAGGAAAGAGAGATCGTATCGATTATGTAATATCTAGCCCTTTGCCATCTGCTAATGCCTCGCATTCGAAAAAGTGCGTGTCCATCCAGACAAGGCCTAATGCATCTCATCAGTTCATCACAGGGACGTCCAAGCGCGGTACAACCCGCCAGCGGGAGAAAATAAAACACAAGGTCTCCGAACACCACAAAAAGTCCAAGAAACAGGCTCGAAAAGACAAGGCTTCCGGCAAGCGTGCGTTGCACCTGGTATTGGTTGACGTCGTCGCTGATCGTCGCTCGCAGTCGTGCAAAAAAAATCGAAAAAGGACCCGGGCATTCCGAACAACTTTCCTTACAAAGACCAGATACTTGCAGAGGTCGCGGAACAACGACGTCAAGTATGCTCACGTCCGATCTGTACTCCATGCGGCATCTTGATCATTTTACCACAGGCAGCTGCAGAGAGGCAGCGTCGAAAAGAGGAAAAGCGGGCAACCGCAGCTGGCAACGATAGCAACGACCCCGAGAAAAGCCCAACTCCAGAGGATATCGATGTTGACGAAAAAGATGGACAAGGCTTTGATGGTATTATGTCATTGAGACCAACCGTCATACCCAAAAACAAGGACAACAGCAATGCTGTCAAAGAACGGATACCCGCTATACCCGTTTTCCCTGGTCCTTCAACGCTACGTGACGTTGTGAAAAAAGCGGATGTTGTGCTGCATGTGGTCGATGCCCGAGACCCTGCCGGGGGCATGAGCGACGCGTTGGCAGAGGCAGCACAGGGCAAGTTGATGGTGTTGCTGAACAAAGCAGGTGTGTATGACATGTGAGCGGGGTTATCAAACTCACATGGTGTTGCAGACACCGTGCCGCGAGAATCGCTCGTACAGTGGCTCGCACACCTACGGACATCATATACGGTACTGCCATTCAGAGTGTCGTCTACTTTCATGCCCTCCGGGACACCATTTGAACCGCCGAACAAAAAAGCCAAGCCAGTGCCCAAGGATGATGCTTTGGGACTTGCTGGTCTTTGGACATATCTAGATAACCTCGCACAGACGAAAGATGGCGAGGAGCTAGTTGTTGCTGTGACTGGAGTGACAAACGTGAGTGTTAATCCGCGATCTGGATCCGAATCTTATCACATGAACGATCAGGCAGGCAAATCGGCTGTTATCAACTCGATTCTTGGCTCGGAGGTATTCCCGATATACAATATGCACATGGCAGCGTCTGCCAAAGGGCCGTCTACTACTACGAGTGCTCAGGAAGTAGTGGCGACGATGCCTAGCAATGATGCACAGAGAGTGAGATTCATTGACACGCCTGGATTGCAGTTTGTGCGCGCAGTATCCTTGAAGGACGAGGAAAGAGAGGCGATGCGAGCACGGGATGTTCTGCTGCGGTGTAGGGGCCGGATTGACCGACTAAAAGATCCGCTGTTTGGAGGTAGGTGGAGATGGATGAATTTGAGGTGATACGCTGACTGTGCTGCGGATAGTGACGTATATCGTAAAGCATGCGGACACGCAAGACCTAATGCTAGCGTACAGCTTGCCTATGTTTTTGCAAGGGGACGTGACTGGGTTTCTCGCGGGGCTAGCACGGGTCAGCGGGCTGATCAAAAAGGTAGGCGAATCGAGTTAGATGCGTGGATATGGCATGCTTATGGCATGACAGAGAGGCGTGCCAGATCATGCGGGAGCAGCGCGGATTGTTCTGCGCGACTGGTGCACAGGCAAGTTGATGCGGTACAGCATGCCTGGGGGTACGCCTGGAGGGACGACGGAAGGGGATGTGGCGGTGTTGGGGGCGGTGAGGAGTAGGAAGGGGCTACGGAGTGCAGTTGAGGTGAAACTGGTGAAGATGGACGCGGGAGTGAGCGACAAGCGCGATGTCGAGTGGGATGCGGTGTGGGGAGCAGACGAGGAAGAGGAGAGCGGGGCCGAAGAGCGGGAGGAGGAGGAGGAGGAGGAGGAGGAGGAGGAGGAGGAGGAAGAGGAAGAGGAGGAGGAGGAGGAGGAACGGCCGGGCCGGATCCGACAGAAACGAAAGGTGTCGTTTGCGGTCGCAACTGAAAAGCGACGACGACGGTAGTACTAGTAGAATGACATCACATGTTTCGTAGTAGACTGGATTTGGAAAATAAAACCGCGTGGACGTGTGTGCACATCTTTCATTCATCCCCCTTCTCGTCCCCCTTCTCGTCCTCCTCCCCCTCCTCCTCCCCCTCGTCGGCGATGGTCAAGCCAACGTTCTTCCAAAAGGTCCTCGGAAGACCATCACAGCGGTATTCAGCACCCGCGACGGCGCACGATGTATGCCTCATCCAGGATAAGCATGGTTACCGTGCAACATCCGAAGAATCCCTCCACTGGCAGGTCAGTCTCCGCATACATTCCCACTTCCCGCCATCACATCGTCACTTCCGCCCAGCTTGATCTCCGACACTCTGACGACATTGACGAACCCTTCTTCACCCCCGCTTCGTCCCCATTCCACTCATCCCCCAACTCCCCCTCCACGACTCCCCCCACCTCTGCCGCTTCCTCCGCCCTCTCACTTTCCGACGCCGTCTGCTCCTCCGCCTCCCTCCCTGACCACGCGATCCTCATGACCGACCGCAAGCTTACGTACACCGACGAGGACTGGGCAAAGGACGTCCGCTGGCTCGTCGCACCCCGTTCCGACGACCAGAAACCCAAGCCAAAGTCAGCCAAACGCCGCAGTGCTCCACCGACCGTACAGATTCCCGCCTCTCGCTCCACCTCCTCCCTGCCGTCTTGCCTGCCCGCGTCCCTCCCGCATCCGGCCCGGCCCCGCCCATCCAAGTCCAAGGGCATCAGCAAGGCAAAGATCAGCACCGCCAGATCCGTCATCGGTATGACAGCCTTGCTCGAGGTCGAGGAAGACTTGGATCCCGATGACTCTCTCTCTCATGTTCATGACACGCCAGTCCCACAGAAACGCGTTCTTTCCATCGCGCCTTCTCCTGACCGCTCACTAGATGCATACCACAAGCCACGTGTGTCTTCCCCGCTTCGGTCATCAAAACTCACCAGACAGCGAAGCTTCTCATCTCCGCCCTTCTTGCTTGCCAGCGATCAAATATCCAACCCGTCCAGTAGAATTCCTAATCCTGACCCCTCCCTCGCTTCAAGTACAAGTGCATTCTTACGCCCACTCAGTACGATCTCTCACGGTACTGCCTCTACCTCAAAGTCACCATATACGTCTCCCGCTCCAAACGTCCTCGACGCACTCGCCGCCCACGTGTCCGTCTCAGATTCACATGACACCCTGCCTTCCACTGGGACCCGTGGCTACACCAGTCTTGTCCTCCCTCACGCTGCAACCTCGCCCTCCTTGGCGCTCGACCATGGATCCAACCGAGTCTGGAAGATCGGCAACGCTCGACCCACCGCCTCTACTGTACGCGCTAGCATAGGTGTAGGCCTCGGCTTCGGTGATCAAGTCGATCTATCCCGTGCACGTCTCGCCCAGACAACCATGGCTAGCGTCGAGATCGTCCGCGGTGTTGCCGCAGGCTCTGGAGCAAATCGCAAATCCCACAGGTCTCGCGGAAGCATCTTCGGCATGACGTGGTTCTCCAAGGACAAGCCGTCTACAACGGCCAAGGGAAAGAATCACCATGTAAATACGGACTCCCCGCTTGGCTTTACCGCTTATCGTAAACCCCCTGTTTACGTTGGTGGTGGTTCTGTCTTGGTCCAGGTCTGGGGCGTCGGTCTAGACGGAACGGATGCGCGTCTCACGGGTATCCACCCTCCACGAGCCAGCTCATCACTCGCGGGTGCTCCGTATGGTATGAAGATGCCGAAGACGAGCGAGAAGGACAAGGGACGGTGTCCACCCGTGGGTTACATTCCCGGTCGTTCTTTCGTCGGCCGTGTTTTGGAAGTCGGATGGGAAGTCGGCGTAGACGTGGCAAAACGCGGGGACTGGGTTGTTGGACTGATGTCTGTCCACAAGGTTAGCCACTTCACCCTGTCTCGGTCTAGTCGAATTGACACAGTTCATCCAGTCTGGTGCATTGGCCGAGTTCATACTCGCGGATCGGCATCGTGTTCATCGTGTTCCCAACCCTTTTATGCATTTGAAATATCCGTTCACTCCCGCCCCCCAAACGGAGCCAGCGAGCGAAGCGGACGGTAATGTTTCCAGGCAACGCGACTCTCCGGCACCTCCCGTTGATGAGAATTACCTGACGATCAATGAACTTGCTCTTCTACCGCTCTGCGGAGTTCCTGCGTACCGTGCTGTTCGCACGCTCCATCAGATCACACAGAGTATGGGGAACCCACAGCTGCCGTACGGTAACTCTCACAACGAACTACACCCCATCCTCCCCCCTCGTAGTGACAAGCACGACTTTATCGCAGGTGGAGGTCAGGAAGACCCCACCACACGGGTTCAGCCTTGGGACTCGAGACCTCGTGTACTCATACTTCGGGCACACGATGGAGCAGGCGCCCTTGCTGCGCAAATGCTTGTTCGTGAGGGGTGGTCCGTATGGGCCCACGTGCCTGTGCCGTTTATGTTGCCAGGTACCCAGTCGGAACTACCAGATGAACTGAAAGACGAGGAAGAAGAGAGGGAACTCGAAAACCAAAGGAACATCCTACGCCGTATTGAAGACCGACTACGTGAATGGGGCGTAGACGAAGTGCTTTTCGTCCCAGTTACGTCAATTCCCCTTTCTGCGCTGTTTGATATCTCAAACGCGGCGTTGGAAGTCATGTCATCTTGGTCGTCACCTTCCATCCAGTTTTCCCGATCACCCTCTTCTTCTCCGAGTATTTCACCGACTACGTCCACCCCGTTGTCTTCGCCTTACTCGTATGGGCTCTCGTCAGGCCTTTCGTCTCCCCCTTCGTCGTCAACCCATCAGAACGCATTCACGACTCCTTACTCTTTCACGCCACTACCGCTGACACCGTACGACTGCGAACAGGGATCGATTGTTTCTCTCATGTCGTACTTGACCCGGTCACGTGTTCGGCTTGATGCAATCCTGGATACCATCGGTGGTCGTGAGATGTGGGATGCAGGCAGGTTACTCCTCAGTCGACCTGTTCGCGACCTATCGCGCCAAGAGAATGACGCGCAATTTACCACTCTCGTGGGCGATACACCGGACCGCGTCGTGTCGACTGCAGGTGACAACTTCCGCGCTGGTGTGCGGGCGCTGCGCCTCGGAGGTGCTAAAGACCAGCACCCGTTCGATGACAGTGGTTACCACGAGGCGGTGACAAACGGACACGGCAAGGATAAAAAGGCAAAGGTGAAGCCCCGGCCAGTCAACTACTCCTGGGTAAACGTCGTGTCGGACATTGACTGGGAAGGAAGTGACGTACATGACACATTGTGTGCCGTGCTGCGGATGGCGTCGTCTGAAGGGGTAAAGCCCGTGATCGGGCCTGCTGATTTTGCGAACACGCGGCGCAGGGAAAAAGGGAAAAAGCGGGCGGCATCGGTGGCGCCGGACGACATCGAGGAGGGGTTCTCGGGCAAAGTTGTCTCGTTTGAGAGCACACCGGACGTCTTCCTTCCTGGGGGAGGCCTCGAGTACGGTCGGACGATCGTGTCTCGAGTAGCTGCATAAGAGATGACCGGTCGGGGTGACCACCGTCCTGTCGTTGGTGGCGATCATGGCTCGTCATCTCCTCTTTTTCCTCAATGCTTGGACCACTCAGCTGACAGCAGCATCTCATGAATATCACGCTTGATATCTTTTTTTTTTCTTGCTGCAGGAATATAGAACGATCCAAGGTGCTGCGGACACTGATCACACCGATATGTTCCTATTTCATCCCGGCTCACGCGGGCCTTTCTCTTCTCCACACCGACATGCATATTGTATCGTGAGTAGCACATGACGTGACGAACACCCTTTTTTTGTGAATTGCATTTACTATACGTTAACGAACAGCAGTGCTGTACGTAGTTGGGGACATTATGGGGCTATGTACATTGTATATGTAAAAGGACACTTGGGAATTTGCTGTAATCTTTCAGGAAATTGAATGGTCTAACATGTACTTTCATTTCCACAAGTTACGTTTCTCAGATATCGCCGCCGAACAGATTCAAACTTGATACAATAGTTAGTACGGTTAAAATACAAGCGTGTATCACATGGAGTGGATATCCAGCCCAGCTACATCCAGTTGACCAGGTTTCCAGTCCGGCATCGGGAACACCAACGAGTAACGGTAACCGACCGCCCGAGTGCATCGCGCCGCTTCCTCGAGGTTCTTGACCTTGGTTATCTTAATTCAGATCCGGGTGACATTGTGAGGTGGACCACAAGTCATCGCCGCTGGCAACGTTGCTACAGTATTATGCTTCACAGGGGAAATCTATGCCGTAGGCGTCCTTCCATTTGGAACCTTGACAAGTCTTCATGCATGTATTATCGACACATCGTAAACTTGACCATGCGCGTCTTCACCAATACTTGATAGTGTAACACAAAGTAGTAGAGCGATACGAAAGGCATGAGATGGGGGAATACAAGCAAGAAAAGTTGGGGACGAAAGAAAACTTGAGACTTGATTTTTTTCTGAGATATACCGAACCAGGTCCTGGCCTCTTCAAGACAGGAAGTAACGAGAAACTTTGGCAAACTTGAATTCTGTTGGAGGTTTGTCCGCCATGAACCCTTCATTTGTACGTGCCCGACCCCTTGCGAGAAACAGACAGATAAAGACAGAACATGACATATTCAGGACGCGGCGCAGGTTGCTACTTCACCAACGTCCACCATTTTCAGCATGGTTAGAAGAATTAGAGGCGCCATTGGAAGGGCCATCGTAATCCTTTCGAGGACTGCTACCTCTCGGCGGGCTTCTTGAATAACTCCTACGTCTCCTGTAATCAGGTGAGTAACGACCACTGCGAGCAGGCGGACTACGACGGTCACGCCAGTCACGGTTATCACGACCATAGGGGTCTCGGTCCCTTTCACGGTCATGGCGACGATGGTCACGGTCCCGGTCGCGATACGAGTCGCGGTACGAATCACGGCTTGAATATGTGTCCCTGTGAGAACGACGATGTCCCATATATTCTCCTGGTGTGGGTGCATGAGGACGGTCGGTGACCGAATAATCCACTCGGATGCGTCGTCCATTGAGCTCCTGCATCCGCGTCAGCATCAATGAAAAATAACAATACGGGTGACCAACAATGCCGTTGAGTTCCTGGATGCAACGTGTCGCCTCCTCCACACTTGACATTTTGATGAAACCGAAGCCACGAGAGCGGTCGGACTGACCAGCCTGGGTTTAGGGTTGGTTGCCTCATAAGCACGACGGTATTGGAACATACCCTCTGGTCATAGACAATGGTCACTTTTTCGACTCTTCCGAATCGAGTGAATTCTTCATCCAAATCACGTTCTTGGGTTCTGATGCTTAAGCCAAATACACCCAACACCGCGGATGGGTTCGGCGCCTGCTTTGCTAAATGAGGTCGAAAAACAAGAAATAACAAGACCGCAACGTACAATGGGAGCATGGGAAGGTCGCTTTGGGGCTGGTGACTTGCGACGGAAAGGGGGACTTTTGAAACCATTGTTGCTGCGGGCGGGGCTGCGGGAGCGGGAACGCGCGCGAGGAGCATCGCGGTCGCGGGATTCTGAGGCGGCTGGTGCCGGAGCATTGTAAGCGTCAGAGTATGGGTCCACTGGAGCTGCTGCTTCACCGTATTGCGACTAGAAGAAAAGAAGAAAAAAAATCAATTCAGGTGGCACTTGGCTGGGGCGAGGCAAGTGGAACCCACCATGATAGTTGGAGTTTGAAAAGAAAATTTACGCGTGTTTGTATCCATGTTGAGATTCAAGTTCAGACTCCGCGCATACAAACCTTATTTCGTGGTACTGTATAGTTGTGTAAGCCCCGTCACCCAACGTTCGACATACCCATCAGCACACATCGGCAAGACCAAGATGGTGAGCCCATTGTCTCAGACATTGTCCAGGCGTAGTCTAATCGCGTTCTCTGCGCAGGGTATCGATCTCAAGGCTCACCACGTCAAGAAGGCCCAGCGAACAGCCCCCAAGAGTGAGGATCCCTACCTCCTCTTGCTGGTCAAGGTATGCTCGCGTTACCACCCTCGAAAAGGTTAATACTGATTGTCTCTCAGTTGTACCGTTTCCTCGCACGTCGTACCGACTCGAAATTCAACAAGGTCTCGCAACTCCGATTTGATTCGATGCTCTGGCGCTCATGTATCCTCTAGGTAATCCTCCACCGCCTCTTCCTCTCCAAAGTCAATCGCCCCCCGATTTCTCTGTCAAGAATTGTCAAAGAGACGTCTGCCACTCCAGACCTCGCCTCCAAGATCGTCGTGTCGGTTGGAACTGTTACCGATGATATTCGTCTCATTGAGGTTCCAAAACTGACCGTGGCGGCCCTTCGCTTTTCTCAAGCAGCAAAGGAGCGTATCCTCAAGGCTGGTGGAGAGGCCATAACTTTGGACCAACTTGCCCTGCGTTCGCCCACTGGCTCCAACACAGTGCTTCTGAGGGGCAAGAGGAACACTCGTGAAGCTGTCAAACACTTTGGCATGGGTCCTCACAAGCACAAGAAGCCCTACACCATTTCCAAGGGCCGCAAAGTAAGTCTCCTCAAACCCGCAAGTAAGATCATCGTCCTCATCACTCCGATCATAGTTCGAGCGTGCTCGTGGTCGCCGAAAGTCTCGTGGCTTCAAGGTATAAGAAGTGCACAAAACCGACACGTAGTCGGACAGAGGGCGTGGCGAATTGGGGATATGCAATATGGGTATTGCTAAGCTACATTGTCACTTCCTATTATCCTTTGCACCTGTACGTCTCATCTATGCATATGGTATATCCTCGAACGCGTCAACACGGCAACTCGCTAAGGAAGTAACGAAATTGTTCCATAGTTCCATATATGCAGCATTCAGTACTGGTCTACTGCTAAAGTGCAGGCAAGTGGCGGAACTTTTGTTCGACGAATGAACGCTGGCTATCGCCTCACCCGCTTGCTGCCCTGGAAGCGACGGTCGATTGAAATTTTTTTCGTCGCAGTGAAGCCAGCCTGAGTTACTTACTGGGTCGACCTGATTGTCATCCATCGTGTCGTCCCAATCCCTTTTCAAGTCCGATACCTCTGATTCCATGGGGTCATCCAACTGATTATGCGTCAAAAGATCAGTAAGGTCCGGGTCCTGGATCCGCCATGTGATTATTCTCGAATCTTCGCCGCCAGTAACGAGGACGTCGTGCTGAAAACTGTCAGTTGAAGAAAAGATAGCGAAACAAGCGTTGCACCTCTTCATCCCAATGGAGGGATCGAACAATTCCTGAATGACCGCCAGCCCACACAGAGTGTATCGTCCAAGGAGCCATTGCATCAGATAAATCATTGCTAGTGATCCAAGCCACGTCTCCCCTAATGAGGTGATTAGACGAAGTCTCGACCCAAACAAGAACAATACACTGAACTCGTTGGAGCCGACGAACACCCCAAATCCGTTTTCCGCTTTCTTTCTTGAATGTCCTTTGATGAGATAATCGGCCCAAGCATGCTCATGGTCATGCAAGGAGGGGTTGCGAATATCCACGGCCAAAAGTTGGTCGAGCTGGACATTCTAAGGATGTTTTAATTGCTCATTCGGTAAAGGGGACCTACTTCATTTGACCAATAGCTGAATGTCTCCATATCGCTGGCCGCCCAAATATGTGATCCGCGTGCATTGCTTATCCACCCGCCCTGTGAGATACTGCAGCCCCAGTTTCCGACGTGCAGTACAGCTTCGTCTTCGTCGTCTTCGAGAGCATTGGAGGTGCTGACCAGTCCGTCAGACGAGGTTGATAGTAGCACCTTGTTAGAACTCGATGCGTATCCACTTTTCAAGAAATGCACGGCAGTGATATCGTCAGAGTGGGTTGAGCCATGAGAGCGCAGTCGTGCTACTGGATTCCGTGGATCCCTTGAAAAAAAAAGTGGGGGACAAATGAGGTTGCTTGCGGGACATCCTAACTTCAACACAGGGCTGACCAGTACATGATGAACGCATCCTCTTTTTGCAGCTCAGTCCCGGCAGCAACGAGCAGACCGTCAACCGACGCATCGCAACAAAGAAGGGGGCGCAGTATCCCGGACGTTTTCACTGGTATAAAACGAGGTCTCTAAGTTGTTGCCCGGAGATCAGATGTGGAAGACGCACTCTTAATACTGGCCGATCCACTTCTTTCATCCCATGTTATCACACAGCCATCCTTACCGGATGAAAGGAGCATCTCGCGAGTAGAGGCTCCTAGGCCACGAACAGTACACAGCTGGGTGGTTGCGTGGTCATGGCCCTTGAGAACACCTGTGGTCTGTAGAGTAGCTCTGTCGAAGAGATGGATCTGGTTCGATGGGGATGACGCCGATGCAGCGTAGAAATTAGCTATCGGTGTCAATGAAAGGACATAATTATCTCCCGGAAGGGCTGTTTTATGCAAGGTTTGATTTGTGACTTCGAAAGACGATGACATGTGGAAGTTGGGAAGGGACGTAGGATTTCCTATCTTGGATATGTTTCCGGTGATCGCCGTATCCAGCAACCCCAGCTTGATATTCCCGCAGCATCTTCTCACTTCTCAGCGCCTTTTACTTTGTGGACTGCCTTGATCAGACACCCTACAGACACCATCACACTCTTTTGAATTCCACTCGTTCTACTCTTTCCTTCACTCCTTGCCATCGAGAGGCTCGTCGCTCTTCTTCTTCTACCGTCCTCCGATTTATCCGTCATGTCTTTTGGTGGTACGTCTCGCGTGCAACGTCAGTGAAGGCTCAGCCCACGGTGTTGACCTGTCGTCAGCTCGCCGACTTCATAGACTTCCGCAGCGTCTTGACTACAACTTGATCCCTGCGCCGCTCGGTAAAACCTGACGCATAATTGAGTGGAAACACATCATTGATGATACATCAGATCTTTCGCTTCCACAAGCTACGGAAAAGTCGCCTTTGCCGGCAATTATCGTGACCCCATCCTCGCCCTCACTCGGCGCTCCCGAGTACTACATTGCTTTCCTCACTCCACCTCCTAAGCTCTCACTGCGCGAGCGTATCGCCCAGCTTCCTCCCATCCAGGGACAATTCCCGTTCAAAGCCAGAATCACATTATTCATCTTGTTGCTGTTGTTCATTCTGGTCTGCCATCTGCTTACTCACCTTGCGGTTCATCGTCCACACTTTGACTTCAAATCCTCTGATGTCGCCACACATTCGGATTCTTTTTCGACATCGCTCTGGAATCTTGTGTCTTTCGACTTTCAGTCTTTCTGGGACACCACTGCGAACGGGGATAGGAGAAATTACATCGTGGAAGAGCTGTCTCAAGCCGCCCATCGCTGAGATTCTTGATCATGTAACAATTACCTTTCGAAATGTTTCTTTCGACGGGCTCGCCTTGCTTAAATCTCTCAGTTCTGATGAGCAGGAGACTCCTTCTACAGTATCACTATGCAAGTCACTTGACACCGTCCAGTTGCCGTCCATGTATTTTGTCGTTTGAATTGATCCGTCGGACGTTTCTGTATACTCCACGGCCAGCTGTTTCTCAGGTACAAACCCTGCGACCTTGCACGTTTTTCTTCAGCTCAATAAGTGTATTGGTCACACCTCGTTCTATCTGACGATCAAATGTGCTTTGGCCTCGGTGATAAATTTATCTTGTCTTTACCCACAGGTCCCTGAGCCAACTGAACAGCTGGCAACTCTCCATTGAGCTAGCTACCTTGCTGGCCAGGGTTATACCCGACACTAAGTAGTAAGCCTAGAGGTGAGCTTCTGGTCCGATGACATATTTGTCGCCCAAGAACAGGGGTTATTGGAACGAAGATGAAACTTGCCGTGTTTCGCTCTGGTCCCAGCAGTGACTCGAAGCTGTTTTCCCTTAGGACGGAGTGCACGATTGTGCCTGTGCAAGTACTGTTGAAGGAAGCGAACAGGGCTCGAACATGCCAAAAACGAGAGGTCTGCGAGTACAAAGACAAAGGCTGTCAGCTTGCTCCCTCTATTTCACTTGTTAGTTCAACGTTCAATCCGGCTATTTCGGTTGGGTGCGTGGGAAATTTAGCTACATCGCTTAACGAGTTCCTTTTTGGCTAGCGCACATTTTTGGTTCCTTGGGGTCGCAAGTTGCTGACCTTTAGTTCTGTTCACGGCGGTCTCCTTTGCACGATGGATGCCCTGTTTGCTCCCCTAGCAAATGTACTTGGGGCATCTGTCGACCAAATCAAGGTATTTGCTTTCCAACCTTGCAGTTCACCATTGTGACCCTTTTTGCAACGTAGCTCATTTGGTGTCTCCTGATCGCGTACCCCCTCGGGAGTCTGTTCATAAGAATACCATCATCTCAACCTAGTCTCAAGCATGCTTTCAATATACTCATCTCTGTCTTTTTCTTTATACCTGTTCTCCACCTGCAATGGGGCTTCCTTCAACTCCTCGCTAGCGTTCTCGGCACGTACTTCATTGCTGCAAATTTCCGAGGTTCCAGTATGCCATGGATTGTATTCACGCAAGTCTATCTCTGTTGCTCTCTCACTTGTATTGTATCATGCTAACAGCATTTTAGTTTTGTCATGGGTCATCTCACTGTCAAGTATGTAATGTCTTGTGCTCGAAGTTTTTATTTTTATTGACAGTTCCTTGTAGTCATGTTATCCGCGTAATCTATGGGTTGAGTTACGAAACGGTTGAGGTCACAGGCCCCCAGATGGTCCTCACCATGAAACTGACGACCTTTGCATGGAACGTGTACGACGGCAGGAGACCGCAAGAGGTTTTTTGTTTCCATACTTGTATCTCCCTCCCATGCCTCATCGGTAAACTATTGTAGGACCTGGACAAGTGGCAACTTCAGAAACGTGTCACGAAATACCCTACGTTGCTAGAGTTCCTTGGATTCTCGTAAGTCACCAGTTTCCGGCGTTTACGCTGCTGACTCTTGTATGGTCAGATTTTACTTCCCTGGAGTTTTAGTTGGACCATATCTTGATTATGCGTCCTATACATCCCTAATTGACGAGTCGTTGTTTAAATCGGTCGAATCCACGAGGCCGACGCGAAGAGCGATTCCTGACGGTAGAAAACGCGTCGCTTACCGTAAAATGTTGACGGGGCTCGTATTTTTGGGTCTTTTCGTGGTTCTAAACCCATCTTATAATTTTGCAATCGCGTTAACACCCTGGTTCGCGGAACAAAGCCTCCTCTACCGGTATGATCAGCCCCTACGTTGATGGCGCGTCTAACTCAGTAAACCTACCAGGATCGCTGTTTTCCAATTCTGTGGGTTCATCGAGCGCTGCAAATACTACGCTGTCTGGATCTTGACGGAGGTAGGAGGACTTTTGATGCTGGCATGCAACCAGCTGATTTGTTCTTTTAGGGAGCCAGTATCCTGACCGGACTCGGTTTCACCGGATTTGGACCTTCTGGCGAGTCCGTCTGGGAGGGTGCAGCGAACATCAACATACTGTCAGTTGAACTGGCCCCGAATACCAAGGTCCTTTTGGATTCCTGGAACATCAACACGAACATTTGGCTTAGGGAGTGCGTATACAAGCGGGTCACTCCCAAAGGTAAAAAGCCGGGTTTCCGCAGTACCCTAATTACTTTTGTCACGAGTGCATTCTGGGTAAGTCTCAGGTTTCGCTTTCTGGTACAATGTTGACAAGGAGTATCCAGCATGGTATCGCGATTGGATACTACCTCGCATTTTTCCTCGGCGGTGTTGTTACTTATATCGGTCGAAAGTGCCGGGCTGGCTTCCGTCCACTTGTCCTACCTCCCCCAGGCGCACCACCGACTTGGGCGAAGCGTGTCTATGACTTCCTAGGGACCTTTAGTTCCATATTGTTGCTCAACTTTATGGCTGCGCCTTTCATGCTGTTGAAATTTGCAGATTCGATGGAAGCGTGGTCTCGCCTTGGATGGTACGGCATCTGGATCGTGGGTTCAGGGGTAATCTTTTTCAACGCTGGAGGATCCAAGTATCTCCAAGGCTTGCAGATTCATTCGAAACAAGCCCACGTCGTTAATGCCAAGAAACTCCAGACCCCATCACCTGATGAGTCGTTGGGCTGAACACGAGAATGAACTAGGACTAGAGCGTATATAGAGTAGATCTATGAGGTGTTTCCTACGAGATACATGTTGACGATGTGACATAGACCATGGCTGTGGGATTTCTCGGCTGGACCAACGGAGCGTCAATCGGCCGGCAATGCGTAGGCGCCGGGACCGAAGCCTTGAGAAGCCTCCGCTTTGCAAATTGATCCGTTTGTACGGCATGCGGAGTTGGTCTCCTACATTCTTCCCTGAAAGGTTCAAAGTGGCTCATTTTCAACCACCATCCAAGCTGCTGCTGTCGTGAAAGAGCACTACCTCGATAGGTTGAAAGCGCTGTAATGCGTTCAGTTTTTGCAGTTCATTCTTGACAATTGGCTGTACTCGACATGTGCTCAAGTCCAGCCCGAATATGTCGAGGTCCTGGATCAGCGGACACAGAAAAATATATCCTTCCCCCTGCCCAGCTGCTTCTGACCTGACACGTAGCCACTTGATGTGGCAGTCCCACGGCTGTAACTCACTCGACCGAGGCTCTTATGACCTTCTCACTCAGATCTAACAGGTCCCGTTCCCTGTAGGCTCGTCTTCGTTTCTTGACACATATGACCCATATCTAAGTATGCAACTGGGAAATGTCACCAACCAGCAACTGAGGTGTTCGACGGCCATGTTGTCCTATTCTGGGCAATTCAGCGGAGGGGGCGATGCTGCTGGATGGCGACAGTTGCACCGGTGGTACCGGAATCCCAATTTGGCAGGGCAACCAACATTCGACGCGTGTTTGGGGTAGTTATACATGGCGACCCTGCCTCTCCTGTGTCTTGCCACTGGTGATCCTCTCACAGACATCTCTGAGGATTCCTTCCCTTAATCATGAGCGTGTCAGTCGACGACCTTGTCGCTTCTTTGTCTGCCAACCACATCGGCCAGGAAGCAACCGACCTTGCTGTACTTCAGGTATTTATTTCATTTACCCCACATCGCTTTACACAGGAGCTTATCTCACTCGCTGCTCCTGCTCTCCCTCCAGGCCCAGCTTGCGCAGACCCTCTTGACGCACCAGCTGTCCCTCACATCCTCACATCCTCACACCTCTCCCTTTGTGCACGGGGTTAGTGTGAACATTGCTCGGCGTGATCCGGCAAATGTGCAGCACTGCACGACCCCTACCGCTCGGACGCCCTCTTCCGCCTCATGTACCTGGCCACTCCCAGAACACTCAGAACATTCTCGTAGGCGGAGTATTTCCTATGCGCGGCGACAGAGCACCGATGATGGTTGGTGTGACTTTGAAGAGATGGACGAAGAACGCACCGTGGAGGACATGATAACAACCGATTCGCCGTGCTCCCAAAATGCATATCTATGGTCCTCTCACAAGGGTGATGTCCAGGGTTCTGCAACGATGGTCCTTTCTGCCCCGGCATCGACGCCACTCTCAGTGTCAAACATGAGCTCTCCCACCGATTCGTGTGCCTCCTCTCTCTTTACGTCCACCGACCCATTTTACTTGCAAGCGTCGACGCAACAATCCCATACCTCCTTTTTCAGCCACGTAGGAAGGCCGAGCTCGCATTCACCTTTCATGATGGGTGTCCCCTCTTGGGAATAGCCACACGGCCTGGGCGGCACTCCATACTCCTTGACATCGTTGTACAATCATGACCACCACTTTTTTCCCCCCTTCCACATCTCCTATCGTGTCGTCCCGTATGTCACTCACCGCTCACACGTGCCTTGACCAGCCTGCGAGGACGTAGGGTGAAACATAGAATAGACGGCTATTATGAGCCACCCACGGCCCAAGCGCCGTGTTCATCCCTGTTACTGTCACCCAAACAATACCTATTCCCATCGTCGATGTGGCAGGCGCTTTCGCTTACGCGAAGCGATGCCCCTGGTATATATTCGCACTACCTAGCATTCACTGCCTCCTCCGGTGCCTGCCTTTGTTGCCTGTACGCGTTGTTCCTACCACCCTTTGGTGCACTGTTGTTCTTTTACCATGTACGACATCATTTGGTCTTACTACTTAATTATTTTCTTGCGTACAAGTGTTGCCGGCATTGCCTTCTGTCCCATCAATCACATCTTACAGTCATGTCGTTCCTTTGAGTTGGAGTCATTGGAGCCCACCAAATCCATAGTTCAGAGTGCATGCGATGCGGAAGTCACCCGAAAACAATGCTTGAAAGGGGACCCGAAAGATCAAACAAACGAGTATCATGTGGTAAAGGGTCATGAGGTCGGTAGTTAGACATTTACAAGGTGGCTTCTATTGGACCCTCCATCCGGCTCACTAGGTATGCATGTATCACTGGGCAAACGCGGAAATATAGTTGCTGCGTGAGTGGAACAAGTCGTGGAATCAGTGCCCAGTCTGGTGACCAGCCCGTCTATGAGGTAAACAACGGTTTGCCTCATTGGGATCGCGGCAACCTCAAGGCTCAGAGTCATACTTAGCACGGTCTGGTCACCAGACTAGGTTCCGAAGGGAGAGTTACGACCGTCGGATTTTCTTAGACTGTTCTCCTCAGGTCGACAACCTCCTCCTCTTGCCAATCCTTCATTTCTGACTTGCACGATCTCCTTCCGTCGGAAGTAACGGTCATGATATTCTCTCGCGTCCTCGCTGTCATGCCAGCTGTCTTGGCTGTCGTTGCTGCTGACGCTGGGACATACCAGTGCGAGGCAGGTACTAGGTACCGGCAAAGCAACGACTTTACTTGCGCATGGGACTCATGTTCACGACGAATCCGGCCGACTGAACTGAGGTTCCGGATCTAATTGGTCTTTTCGGGAACAGCCAATTATGCCAACGCACTCGTTGGTGTCCAGTGTGACGCAGCAACGGTTGCCACTGGTGGGTATACCTGTGCTTCCGAGAAACGTTGTGCTGCGTGATTGTGGCGGAAAGGTGACTATTGAATGTTGATGAAAGATAACTGATCTTTCGCAGGGCGGCACGGTCAACTTCGGCTGTACCCCAGCTTCGTCCAGGTAGACTGGCGGCTAGAGATTAGGCTTGGTGATACTCAGGTCCTTGTATGGCGATCAAGTAGTTACATGGGATCGATGAATGTGTGTGAGGTCCTGAGAGGGGGCACGCAAACCTGTGCGTCCAACACGAATGCCAAAAAAGGTTTTGAAATGCCTCGGTGATCGAGAGATGGCAGCAGATCTTCCTTGGGGTTTAGGATCAGCTCTTCTTCGTGATGCGGGTTCTTAACATACAACCGTGATGATAAAAGTGTTATAATACAAATGGCTGTACCGTCCATTACCGCCTGATCAACTCCGTGTAGCCTTGGTATCGTGTCGCGCGACGACGCCGAGGGTATGTAACTGGCTAGAATAAATCTTCCAGAGTCATTTGCTTCACGATATCCTGATCGAACAGAGATGTGAGGATAATCGTTTTAACGAGCAAGAAATTAAGCTCACGGTGTTCGAAACCATCTGAGCAAATTCTTCAAAGCTGAGCTTTCCATCTCGATCATGGTCACCTTCCATTATCGTTTTGTCGACAATCTGTTGGAGTTGTTGATCCTAGAAAACCAGGGTGTCGATTAGGTGGTAAGTGAAATGTATATAAGTACACTGCACCTTGAGGTTGTTGCCGACCATCATTTTAAGCACGAGGAATAATTCTCCATTGGAGATGAAGCCATCGCGGTCGACATCATAGACTTTGAAAGCGACTGTGTCGTAGAGGTAAGACCCGAGACAAAGGGGTTGAGGGCGAGAGACGGACATCTCAACTTTTCCTCTCTACCACCACGACTGCTAAAAGCGCTTAGGCCGCCAACGAATTCCTGAAAGTCGACAGTCCCTCCTCCACTAAAATCAAGCAGCAGGAATTAGATATAGCAAAAAGGCTCGTGTTTGATCACGCGATACGCACTCTTCATCGAAGATGGCTATCATTCGCGATGCCAACGGATTGCTTGCGATCTGCGGTATTTGCAAGAACTCTTCACGATCGATAGACCCTGAGCCATCACTAGGAACGTGTCAGTAACTGGCTTCTTGATGGATTGGATCCATACCTATCGAGCTTCATGAAGCGTTTCTTCAGACGTTCTAGCTCAGCGGACGTGACTAGTTGATCAAGTCATTTGAAGGGAGCAAAGACATGGGCAATCGACGTACAATTGGACCGCTTTTGCATGTCCTCCATGAATTGGGACGCTGTTCGCCGCTGCGTGAGCTGGTATCGGTGGTATCATGGGGAAAAGACGAACGTGTTTGACCCATGATGAGTGCTACGATGTAGGCGCGCTGGACGTGGTGATTGGTGGTGAAGAGCAATGAACGCTGGGCTGCGTGAGAAAGAGGAGAATCATCACTTGAGCGCGACGACCAAGTTCGCGAGTTGACCGGTATATGGTGCGGCCATGCTCGAGCCAGTGCAACAGCATCGGACGTCTTCGTGGCAGATCCCCACAGTCCTTTTTCACATCGCGAAAGCTCTTTTTGCCATCTGACACTTGCTCTTTTCCACATAGAAATTCCACCAGGCCCGTCCATCCGCATAGCCTCCTTCCTTGCCCAAATCAGTCATCTCCCCGTGCTTATCACCAACTTCGAGATGGAGACACCGCTCTGCGCCATCTCACACCCTCCGACGCCCAGCGACGAACTATTTATGCCTTGTCCACTCCTCCAGGTAAAGGCGGCGTCGCTGTCATCAGGGTATCAGGGCCCGACGCGTGCAAGGTCCGGAAAGCCATCACTTGTCCCGTCCATTTGTCTGCCATTGACAAACCACCCATCCCACGGCTTGCGGAACTTCGTCACATCGTCGACCCTCTGACTGGGGAGAAATTGGACGATGGTTTAGTTCTCTTTTTCAAAGGCGAGCCCCCCCGGCTCAATGTTCTGTCGTGTCTAATTATACCCACACAGGGCCGAAATCCTTCACCACCGAGGATGTCATCGAGTTGCAGGTTCATTCTGGCCGGGCGGTACTCTCTTCGATCCTCCGCGCACTCTCAAAGCTACCGTACTGCCGCCCAGCTCAGCCAGGAGAATTCACTCGGCATGCCTTTGAAGGTGGACGGTTGGATTTGACGCAGGTAGAGGGTTTGCGCGATCTCATCGATGCCGAGACGGATACGCAAAGACGCGTCGCGGTATCTAATGCAGCGGTAGGTGTCACCTCTCGCATTCAGTGGTTTACACTGATGAGCCAGCTCGCAACAGGGCGCTCAACGAGCTCGCTTTGACGCTCTGAGAGCTCAAATCCTGGATTGCCTCATGTATGTCGAAGGATTCATCGACTTCGGTGAGGATGTTGACGAGTTGGGCCAGGAACGAATGTTTGAACAAGGTTTGTGTGTAACCTGTCTGCCTGGATCAAGTTAATTACAACAATTTCTAGCTTGTGCACGGGCACAGGATATTATAGACCGCATTCGTTCCCACTTGTCCGACAAACGCAGAGGAGAGATTCTTCGGTCAGGCATCAAACTTGTCATCTTTGGGCCTCCGAATGCTGGAAAGAGCAGCCTTTTCAATTTCCTTGGTTCGTTTATTATGTACCGTCTATTCACCATGTATAATCGGTTTAACACGTTTCCTCCAGCTGAGCGAGATGCTGCCATTATATCTCCGATTCCTGGGACGACACGAGACATTCTTAGTCTCACTCTCGATATCGGAGGATTGCCCGTTGTATTGAACGATACCGCAGGAATCCGGAATACAACTGACGATGCGATTGAGAGGATTGGCGTCGAGCGAGCTGGTAATGTGTAAGTCTGGGTTTGTTTCGTTTCGGCTGGAACAGCGCTAAGAGTCGCAGTATTGAAACTTCAGACGTCTCAATTTGTGTCCTCTCTCTCGACGAAATTATACCAAGAACGGCGGAGAAGGAAGTAAAGATCACTATACCAGATGATGTCATTGGCCATCTGAAGCCTGACACAGTGTTCCTGCTCAACAAATCTGACCTTGCTCACGTATCCACCCACGACTTACGGGGAGCGTTGAATGACACACTCTTTCAACATGCTTCAGGGACTACACGACATTTCTGGAGTATAAGCCTTCGTTCTGGTGAAGGAACTCAGGAATTTTTGGATGGTCTTGCGTCGGTGCTGAAGGAAAAATATGCGTAAGTTCTTACTTGATTATCATCATCGCCCCTTCATCATATAAATCACTCAAGGTACACTGAGACTATGTCTCCCGACGAGTCTCCACTTGTCACCCAAGCACGCCACCGAGACTACTTGGAATCTGCAGTGAGGCATCTAGAAGAATTCAAGTCGTATCGTAGGGCACTTGTAACCCGTGAATCTCGGTCTCTGACGAATTGTTTTACGCAGCACTGTCCCGGATCGATATCGCTGCAGAATCATTGCGATATGCCGCACGTGCGATCGGAGCGGTTTCTGGATCCGATGTCAGTACAGAGGAGGTTTTAGGTGCTATTTTCAGTTCCTTTTGCGTGGGGAAGTGACAGGATTAGCGGGGGGGTCACACCTCGGCGTCTCCGTAGTCGGACAAAGTCAAAGTATCACTACGAGGTCTACTGAATAAACTCTTGGTGTCCCAAACTGACAGGAATGTGACATGGTACCCGCAGGGTAATGTAAAGAAAAGAAATCAGGTATACACGTAACTTGCGAATAAAATCAACGGACAAGGGCGTAGGACTCAAGAGGCTACTGGCTCCCCCATAGACGGCCATGTATGAAAAATATTTTCAGCGCGCTGGCGCAACTTATTCCTATCTCCAAATGGTATCCCGTGCAGTTCAGAGAGTTGCTTGATGCTTTCACGCAGCTCCGAGTTCTGAAAGGTTGCAGTGAGTGAACTGCACCGACACTTGGACTCAGACTGACCATTAAAACGCTTTCGTCCAGGCTGTCTTTCACAGATTCTATCTCCGCGAGGATGATGCTCAACATCTCTAGATCCTACATAGGAATGAGTGGTGACGAAGGTGCATCTAGCGAAAAGCGCAAGCTTACCTCTTCCTTGACACGTACTTTCCCCTTGACGAGGCGTTGCAGAGCGGTAATCCAACCGTTCATCTTTTCCTCGCCTGCGTCGAAAGTTGGGTTAGTCGAGGAATCCGCTCCGTTAAGTTGTTTTCTGGGCAGTTGGTCTATATTGGTATCAGTGGGGAGGATGTCAGGAGACTGGCTTGTGATCTGTGTGCTGGGGATAGCGCTCGCGACCTCTTCTGCAATGGAGGCGGAGCTAACTGATTCAGTCGAATCAGTAGCGCTTGGACTGGGTTCTCTATCAGGTTCGTCGAGCGCAAAAAGGTCACGATCAACCTGAGAATACGTTCATGTTAGCGCGGTGTATACGGCGGCATTTGGTGTGCGAAGCAGGTACTCACGGGTCTAGGCCGGGCGATCCTGTCCGTTCGTACAGTAACGTTCTCGCCGAAAATGGCGTCCAATCGTTGTCTGAACTTGGCTCCGCGGGATAGATAGGGTGAGAGTGTGGCCCATTTGGGACCCCCCAAGGTCGGCATACGCCATTCATTCCCGACTGGGGTCCGGGCCGAGGAGGGAATGGAATCTTTCTCAGGAGAGCTGGCAGCAAGGTCACCGCCGTCGACGGCCATCCGGACGTCCGCAGAGGCAACATGTGCAGTCTGCGCCGGAGGAACAAAGTCTTCGTCTCTGGTGATAAAGTTCATTTCAGCATCCCAGCTGATTGGCGCTTGTACTGTCCCGAGGGCTGTGTCAATTAATACAGGGTTCAATTCGTATTGGAATGGCTTGAGTCGTTTAACCGGTCGCTCAGGTTGCGGGATGCCCTGCGGAAGAGACGCGGCGTCCTCGGAATTGGTCTCGGAAGCGTTCGCAGAGACGCGAATGGTCCCCGCTGGCGCGCGCCGTCTCTTCAAGGGCTTGCGGGCGAGACACGTGTTTAGCTGGAGCCGTTCGTCTTCAGCTTCGGTAGTCTCCACATCTGTTTGTGGTCCCGTCGACGCCTCGTCACGCTGGCGTGAAGCTGTGCAAGACTGACGGGAAAAGGGATGTTCAGTGTGTCTGTTCGCGTCAAACGTGCGCGCCAACGCGTCCACTAAGCTTGGAGGCCCAGGTTGCGTTTGGTAACCATGCTTCAAGTTTCTGTACAGTGACGGCTTTGCCGCGATGAGAACGCCAGCAAACCGGGCTTTCTTTCGCTCCGAAAGCTTTGCGTCAGGAAATGATTTCAGTGTCCGTCCAGCAGTCACGGTATTTTCGACCGGTGCCTGGGCATTGGTTAGCGGCTGCGCGAGCCGTTTCATTGGCGACTCAGTCGCTTTCCTGGTTGCAAGTTCATCAACCACAGTGTCTGAGGCTGATGAACCATCATCATCTTCCAATGTTCTAATTGGAGTCCAAGATGGAAGGTCAGGTACTACATGACTGGGTAGAGCAAGCTTGTTCATGTCATCATCATGAGTGACATGCCCAACTTGAAAGCTCAGGTTTGAGCTAAGCAGAGGTGGTTCTGACTGACTCATGGACAATGTCTTGGAAATCATGGTCAGAGTTGTGAGTGAGTAGTCATTTATGAAGATACCTCATGGCCAGGTCCACTATCATGCACAATTGTAGTGAATTGCCTTGGGGTAGCTGTTGTGAGTAGTGTTTTTAATGTTAAGAAGCAGAAAAAGAAAAAGAGCCATACAATAGGGTTCTTGTGATATGTTGGATAGTGATGAGGTATGTATGGCCTGCTTTAATTGATGAGGACTTAAAGGGAGAGCCATCATTTTCTTTTTGGCCAGTCTTTGACAAAGATTGGGTCATAAACTATGTTGTATAACATAGAGAGAACAGGAAGTTTTGAGCTTACTTGTAAAGTGCAAATGCTGATCAAATATAAGGAGAACAAAAAATCAAATTTGCATGTTATAACTGGAGAATAATCAGAACCACCTCAGTAGTTAACAATGCTGCCAGTGAGAAGAGTTGATGGGGTGAAAGAAGTGCGAGAATAACTATCAAGCAAGCATGTCAGTTTTATAATACATTTATTTGTTTATTTGTATTGTATATTGTTTGAAGCATGCATGTAATTACATTTGTATTTGTCAGCATTTTTTACACAATTGCTTAATAAGATTCTCTATATTAATATGCTATTTCAAATATCAATACATATCTAACATAAACTGCTTACTGGCCTAGATTGTTCACACACCAGGAATTTTGACAATTTATCAAAATTTGTTTTTACGTTACCAAAATTTTAAATGGCACCTGTGAAAATTTCAAATTTCCTTAACTATCTTTAATATTTTAAGCTCATGAAAATAAGAAAATGTTATTGTACCTTTAAATTACCTATCAACGACCATAAAATATCAAAATTCCTAGTGTGCCACCTGCTAGACCATACTACTCATAGAGGTGCCACCGCTGGCAAGATAAAGTCTTGAAGCTGATTATTTGAAACGACCAGCACTCGCTGATAGAGCACAAGCCTAGTAGCAATAGAACAATAGTAAGAGTAGAGTAGCTCTTAGAGTTGAAGGGAAAACTCCAAGAGGACAAGACTGAGGTCCTCTGGTGCTCTATTGGAGTTTTATATACTACACAGGGGTTTGTACTAGTGTACACTAGATCGGTAGATATCATATGCTACATGAGTAGGTAGTGAGGCGTACATGCTGCTAACAGGTGGTGCCCACAAGGTATGGGTGAGGTAGGCAGTGTGCATGAGGCAAACATGTGTGATCGGTAAGGCGCACAGCAATACACATGGTACCCATGAGGCAAGTGGGTCTAGACTGTGGACTGGACTTGAGCATTTAGTGGTCTCGGAAGATAGGGGCTAATAAATAGGGGCTAAATGTGAAAGTCGCTCTAGAAAGTCAGGAAAAATAGGGAAAAATAAGAGAAAAATTGGTAGTGTCTGTAACATTATTTATTTACTCACTGATAGGCTGTAAGCAACAAAGTGGGAAAGCAGTCACTCAACTATGCTACTTTATGTATGTATGTACATATAGGAACTATTACAGACACTACCAATTTTTCCCAATTTTTCCTGATTTTCTAGAGTGACTTTCGCATTTAGCCCCTATCTATTAGCCCCTATCACCCGAAACCACTAAATGCTCAAGTCCGGTTCACTATTTAGACCCACTCGCCTCATGGGTACCATGTGTATTGCTGTGCGCCTCACTGATCACACATGTTGCACAGCCTCGCACATGTTTGCCTCATGTGCATTGCTTACCTCACCCATACCTTGTGGACATCACCTGTTAGCAGCATGTATGCCTCACTACCCACTCATGTAGCAGAGGATATCTGCTGATCTAGTGTACACTAGTACAAACCCCTGTGTAGTATATAAACCCCCAATAAAGTGCCAGAGGACCTCAGTCTTGTCCTCTTGGAGTTTTCCCTTCAAACTCTAGGAGCTACTTCACTACCTTTATTGTTCTATTGTCTAGGCTTGTGCTCTACTAGTGAGTACTGGTCAATTCATTAGGACAAGACTTACAACAAGCCTTTGGTCTAGACAACCCAACCGCTTGCCTTGTTACTCTTGATAACTAGTAGGACCCCTTCGTCACCATTACACGAGGCAACTAGCTAACCACCTCTCAAGTGTCTTGTATAGTCAAGAAGGAAGAGTTTCCTATCGCGGTCCCCCTTTCGTTATCGGAAGTCGAGGAGACAAAGTCAGAGGAGTGCAGCACCAAACCAAGTCTTCGCTATCCCACATCTAGCCCTAGTCATAGTAGAGCCTCTAGTCGGCTCACATCGTACCATATCCGCTCGCCCGCCCTCCGCTACTTGCCAGTGAGAAGGGGAGATTCTTGTTACTACCTGGCGACACCAGAGAGATCGCCAACCCTGCTCACACAATCAGTAAATTGGCACCAGTAATTGCCCATCGTGCAGCAACCGACTCCACCCTCGTCCCCTCGTCCACAAGTTCAGATTCTCAAACGCATATCGATCCTATCAATTACGTTATACACAGAGTATACCTTCCATCAGAGGTGTCAAACCTTATTCGAGAAGGACTACAGCTTGGCGCTCAGCAGAGAGCAGAACAGGAACGCCGAGATCGAGTTGAAGAAAGACTTGACCGTGAAGAGAGATTTCCACCCCACCATTCTCCTTTTCCTAATCTTGTACTGCGATGCTGGTTTAGAGGCGCGCCTCCTCGTCCTGCTCTACGTAACCGCATCTCTCCTCTTTGCCCTAGAGAACTCCTTAGGGTACCTGCACATTTCTGCGAAGATTACATTTGCCACTAGCTGACTTGTTCCTACTGTACGCAGAGCCCTGCATTTTGTACACACAATACATATCCCTCCTAGACCTCGCAATCCCCCGCCCCCATACGTCGAATCAGATCAAGAGGATTCTGATTAGATCTGGACAGAGTTAATCAACATTGGAGATTAACACCGGATCAAAGGAAGTGCTTTCAATCTAACGTAAGTGCATTAAGCAAACACAAATCGGGCAAGATCTATACACCCGATTCCCCTTATCACCGCATCTTGAAGACATCTCGCCGTCTCAAGAAACAAACCACTTCTACCATTCGGAAAGCTTTATGAACCAGTACCTCCTCACTTTCTGTTACTTGTTCACAGTCACTCTCTTGTTCCTAGCTTTTCTTGTCATTCGTGCCAGCCCAACCGGTCGACCAGTTAACATCGACCTGTACCGCAACAACACTCTCTTGTCCCTTTCAGTCACTGATCCCACACTTCTCACCTACAAGACCAACGA